>VWZS01005849.1:1785571-1972959 GCA_013397075.1 Rhabdornis inornatus | reverse complement strand
TCTCTGCCAGGACATGCCAGCTCCCCAGACAGGGGGCCCGGCCCGGCCCCCCTGCCAGGCCCACAGGCCTGCAGTGGAGCCAGGCCAGGGCCCTGTTACCTGCACTGCTGCTGGAAAAGCCAAGAGGGCTCAGTTCTGGATTACCTCCTTCAAAATGTGTGTTCATGGAGCGAACTAACTTTCTTCAATTGGTTCTTCACGCTGTCAATAATCAAACCAGCTTCCAATTGGTCACTATCCACTCCCAGGGGAGTACTCACAGAGAAAACTCCTCTTTGAGTTTTTCCTCTCCAGGTCAAACTACGACAATACTGCATCTGAATATGTTAGATGACAAAGGATCTTCTGCATTTTTGTGACCATCCTGTCATATGTTTCTATTTCTGAAGAAAACTTTGAGAAAGGCCAAGTACTTTCTTCTTATATTCTCTAAGAAACATGTTGTTTCTTGAAAGAAGATGCTATCTTTTAATCACAAGCAACTTCTTTTTTGACACTTTGATATATTTATTTAGAAAAATAAGGAGGAGTTGAAGATATAGAAAACTTAGAATAAGCCTTTTTGAAACCATCCTGAAAGAATTATTTTTGCCTTGTGATAATTTTTTCACCCATTAGATGTGCTATATATATAATACATATGTATCTGTATATCTATATATATCTGTGTATGTGTGTGTATATATATATATATGCTGAGAACAATTCAGGCAAGCATGATACTCTTGTATTTTTTTCACATTTTTCTTTTTTGCTATTTTTTTTTTAACTTCTGAAGCTCACTCTTTTGGACACTGTTACTGAGGTTTTGAATTTGACTGCAGATGATTCCACTGAAGTGAATATCTATAGCTGGAGCAGCCGGGATGAAGTAAAATAGTAAAGATTTGAACCCTTCTGCTTCAAGACATTAACTAGTTTTAAGCACCTTTGTTTTGGAAGAAACATCCTCTATGGGAGCAATACTGCATGACTATCTATGAGGATTTGAAGCACCTGCTGTTGGTACCTGTCAGAGACAAGATAGGAGCATAACAGACTTACTGTGTGATTCAGCCCAGCAATTAATTTCCTTTGTAGGAATCCAGTAAAGCACAGAGCAGAGCAAAGCCCTACCACTTCTCCTTCATCTTAGTCACTGCTTCTTTTCTTCTAGGAGAAAAGTAATTATTGCAACTGAGGGATGTGAATTACAGGTGACATTGCCGCAAGTGAGTCTGAGAACAATTCAAATATATAAAAATTTCCACACACAATTTAGAAGCTAATTACAGGGTATGGGTGCTCTAAGATGCAAAAGAAGTCCTGAGTGTTTTGCATGGATGCATTGTGCCACAAGGGAAGTGCAGCTGACCCTCTTCCTTGGCCTGGCATGTGATGATGTTTACACGAGTTATTCAAGTTTGTTTCAAATTCTCTTTTTTGCATTTATTTGTGGATTACCAACAGTCAACATCAGTAATATATTTATTTTTATTTAGCTAGATATATCCATGCCTGTTTCAAGGTGCTTGATTCCTGTTGGCAAAGGCAGAATCACTGTAACTCCTATTCATGTGAATAAACTCAAAACAAAACTCAGGCGCTGATATAATTAGAACACATTTATGCTTGTTCTCCGGCCTTGGTCTGCTGAACAGAAATTACTTTGAAATACAGTTCCTGTGCCTTTTTAAAATTTCTTTTTCTTTTCTAGTGTTCCTTTTTTTCAGCCATGGGCTTGCAGTGGAAAGATGGGTGAAGCGGAGAGGTACACTCTCTGCATATTTCTCAGTGCAATGCACTGTACCATATGTAATAATCTGCAAGTACACAAAGATAGCTACAAAGAGTAAGGGCTTACTAATGGAAAATGAAAGAAGTCTAGAAATAATGGGCATTTATTTCCCCAAGGGGATTTGAGATTGGATGTTAGATAACCTCATATGTAGTACAAACTAATGCTTCTTTAAGAAGGCTTGGGCTTCTATCACTGACAGTCTTTAAAGGAAGTTGGACAAAACGCTTGGGAAATGCTTAGGAGTACTTCACCGAGCTGTGTGCAAAGCAATGGACAAGGTTGCCTCTCCATGTCTACTTTAGTCTTCATAGTTGATGTGCACCTTTGTGTTGTGTTTCAGCCACACAGGCACTATACTCTTCAATATGTAGTTACACAGCTACAACAGCGATGGAAGCAGTCTAAGTATGTGCCAACAAGATACACTTGCTCCTGTGGAAATGCCAGTCCCTACCAAGCATTGTCAATCAGCAGAAGGGGTGATTCTTAACTAATTACAACAGCATTGACAACCGGGCTCACACACAAACGAGTCTACCACATGCCATCTGCTCCATTGATTAAGGTATAGATGCTTTACACTGGGACAGAACTTTCCATCTGAGCATTTCAAAGTATCTCGAAGTGGAAATAGAAAGTGGCATTATCTTAATTGCACAGTTAGATAAGCAGGATTGCTACCTTCCTTAATTGCATGCTGATATCATAGCCTAGTAGCCTGGCATCTTCCTGAGGAAGGATTAGGAACACGAACGAAAGTGGCTTTGATTAACTCTTCTGGGGATACTTGGAGGTAAAATTGTTCTGTTGTGCCACAGGTCATATACAGGGATGTGTGTGTGTGAGCACAAGTTTATTTCACCAACAGAAATTCTTTACATAGTGGTTGTGATGTGATTTTGCTCTTGTGAGATTTCTTTACAGAAGAACATGTGCACCCAGCATAGCTGTTCTTGTATGTCTGCACCACTAGCAGTGTCATTGAACTGATGTGTTTGCATTGGAGCAGGTTAGTTTATGCCCTTGACAAGGAGTTTAATACAGAGACAACAGTATCTGGAGATACCTGGGTACCAGGGAACAGTCCCATGTAAAGCACCACCATTACTGAACTAATGCATCTTCTGTCCTTTGGGACAGAAGCAAAGACTGATGATACTGGGAATGGAGAGACAGACCCTCTCCTTTAGCATGTTTTCTACCAACACAGGCATAATGTGTTTGTCAACAGACACGTGTGCACCTCCTCCCTGCTGCAAATATTCATATAAATAATTTCCTAGCCTTTTTGCTGTACATTTAGGATCCTAATCAGGAGAGGTTACCATTTTACCAGGTAGTGAGTAAACATGTAACAGAGACATCATGACAGAATGTGTGTCAGTGATGAACTTGTATCTGCTCCAGTTCTTTTTCAATATCTGTCTAAGCCAAAGTGCATGAAAGATATCAGAGTACAGCATGGAAGCTACATAAATCTGGTTTTGGACCCTAAGAATGCCCCCCAAAACTTCCTTTCACCAAGTCATTTCTCTTCCTGCTCTCATTTTTTAAATCCACTCTGCAGGTGAGATAAGAGGATTCTTTTTGCCCTTAAATTATGGCAGTTACAAGTAATCCTTGCTGTCTCTATACATATGGGGCTTTTTGTTGGCTTTTCGTCTTTTTTTTCCCAAGGAAAACAGCTATTTCATGCTCATGGAAAAAAAAAAAAGTGATTAGCTGCACCAGAACACAAAATATGAGTTAACCTGAGGCAAAGCACAGCTGAACAGCAACAATACAAACGTCCCCTCAGTTCTGGTGCCAAATGTCTCCAATGATAAACCTTTGCAGGCCATTAACTGGAAATGAAGTGTCCTTTATCAAGTTTCCTTTTTTATTAAAATCAGTAAATATAACTGAACATCTGATAGTAAATAATTTCCCTCCACTTCTTGTCTACAGATAAAGGAAGAATCTGAGAGGCAGCAGATACTTGATCTCAGAAGAAACAATTCTGAGATGGTTTAAGGCAGCAGCTGCACTTGTGATCAGACAGGTCAGTGACATTAATATGTTTTCAATGCATATTTAAAGACTCTCTGACCTACATACAAGTTTCCAGGACACGCACATTCTTATTCTAGCTGACATCATTTTTGTGACTTGAGTGGCCCACACCTTTCTGTGCAGACAAAGGTGTCATCTCTCCTGATTCTTGACTATGGAAAGGATTTGGCAGCTGCTTGGATGAGTTATGTTTTGGTGGATTTTAACTGGGAGACACCATTTATTTTTTTGGTGGATTTTTATTGGGAAACACCAATTGTGTAGAAGCTAGGCAAAAACCTTGAGCTACATTAATCAAGTACAAGAATCTTTATTTTAAAAGAGAACGTCTTAGGAGAGAGATGCCATTAAGAGAAGGGCAATAATAGTGTGCTCTTGTTTCACCACTGTAGGCAGAGATGCCTGGGGACACAGGAGAGAGGTAGAAACACATTTGCCTGGTTTAGATTAGAGGCTACAGGGCAGTCTGGAAGAAACACCCCTGTTGCAGCTGTGCTGCTTTGTATGGAGGCCAGAGAAATATGAGCAGTAATGAGGTTCTTCACCAGGACAACTTCGTCAGAGCCTGTGCCTTGCATTAAACAGAGAGAAGCTGCTGAGACATCTTCAGCAAGTGTCACCTACTAAGCTGTGTGGGCAGGGCCATGGAGCTGTTTTCTCAGGTGATCTGTGCCACTCAAGCCTTTGTCATTTATCAGGCAGGAAAATTGTTGTGATTTGTTAAAATTTTGGAGAGAGGAGAAGTTTTTAAACCTAAGAGGCTTATTTTCCTTTCTCAGGAGAATGGTATTTTGACTGTAGTGGGAGAATTTGGGTTTGTCTTGATCTCATAGGGTGTTGGGGAGAATAAAGGAGCTTGTCAGCCTCTGGGAACTAATCAGCAGTTAGCACCCTTCTCCAGGTGTTTGGGGATGGATGTGTTTCAGATTAAATGGGAACTTCTCCCCAAAGTGTCTCTGAACTATGTAATTGTCCATGTTTTCCCAGGATCACTGTCCCATGCTGGAGCAGGGACAGCGTCACTCTGCTAGAGATTTCGGATTTGAACAAGGTCTTTTGAAGCTGGCACATTGTCCCAAAAGGCAACATCTGCATGTTGAGAGTAAATCTGAGAAAAAGTGGCATGGATATTTTGGTTGCCTTTCAGGACTTGTAGGTAGGAGGATTTTTGACTTGGTCTGGCAGTTGTCTTGCTATTAATGAAAAGAAGAGGTGGCCGAGCATAAGAGTAAGGAAGTGCAGAAGGGTTGACCTCTGCTTTATGACAGAGCTAAGAGGGAGAACAAGTGGTCACAGACTCACTTATTCAGAAGAAAACTGGAGACAAGCATATGATGGGAGAACCTGAAAAATAATAAAGGGAAGATGAGGGACATCTTGAAGGGTATGCAGGAAAATATTAAGGGAAGACAAGCAGTTTCTTACTTTTTGTTATTTGACTCCAGGGGGAGTATTACTTATGGTTTATTTGTAGGGCTGTTGGTAAGGACATGGCTGAAAATGACAAGACACTTGTTTCATCCCCTGGAAGGAAGGATTAAATCATTACAGTCATTCACATTTCAAGCAAAAGAGAAATTATTCTTCTGATGCCCACTCAAGGGAAGCTGGCAGTCAGAAGGACAGGGGATTGTGTTCCCCTGTTACTCTGAAACGTGTAATGAGATTGCACTGCAAAATAGTCATGGAAATGTTAATTCTAAAGTATGTGGTGTGCTGTGGAAAGAGCAAGTGGGAAATGATAAATGAGCAACATCGATCAAACATCAGCATGTGCTGTGATTGCCAAGGGCTTAGGCAGATCTCTTCACTCCTTAGGGAAGTTCTTCTCCCTAAGAATCACGAGAGACTTCTCTGTTAGGCAAAAATAATACTGCAGAAATTTGTGAAGTGTCCATTAAGTACAGTAAGGGCAGGAACTTTGTAAGTGACTGAGTGTCACTTTGATGGATAGACTACAGTACGTTATACTCAATAAATCCTCATGATCTCTGTGTGCATTGTCATTCAAAAGGGATTATTATTCCTAACTAAATAGCACTGAAAGTCTAAAAGGTCTGCATGTTATGCACTGTCATGTCCTGAGTTACTGGGCTGTGTAACACAAGTCAGTGTGAAGATAAGAGAATTAGCACACTCTTGGACCCTTACAGAGATGGGTCAGAGGGAAGCACCCTCCCTGTATGTGAAGTCCAGACACAGGATGGCTATGATTAATATCTTACCTCTAGGGCATAAGATCTAGACACTTTCTTCTAGACCAGTGTACAATCATTTCAGTATGTGTGAAGGGAAGAGGGAAAAAAGTTGAGAGAAATGACAGTTTTTGGTAAAAGTGGATTGAAAATGCTATGGGATTAAAGCAGAGCCCAGTTCAAATTTGTAAAATTCCCTTGACTTCCACCATATTAAAGCTTGGGCACAATTTCAAGACTTTGAAGAACTGCTGGGGAGTTCTTTAGCAGGTGAGAAAGGGTAGGAGGATAACAAGGCAAATATGTGAGTGGAACTGAACTTCTTTAGATGGGTGATGTCTGAGAACAAATCTAACTCAATTCAGCTTTTATTTCCAAGTTATTGGGAGTCATATAGGATCTCACTTAAACTTCATCATTATATTCCAGACCTCATCTGTGCCCACAGACATGACTAGGATAGAAATAGGCTTACTCATTTTCTAATTGCATTCATTGGACCACGGGTGGAAAGCAAGCATGACGGATGTGGGTGCAGTATTCCAGGGCCAGAACGAGGCATTTGTTGATCATGTCATTGTAGAATGTCGCATCACATAAAAGCATACAGTCTTGAAAAATATAGCCACGTAATTTCCTGGAATAAGTACTAATTAAAAAGCAAATTGGAATGGGAAGCAGCTGAAGAATATCCAACTATTTCTATTATCGTAATTTTTTACACTAAAGGACAGATGAGTAAATGCTGTGTTTGAATTGGAGAACACTAATTGTACAGCTTCAAGGCTGCCGAGAAAATGAAATCTGCCTTTTTATTTTCTAAACAAAGATGTGTTTACTCATCTTCCTGCTATTTAGTACAAGACAGCCTTAATAAATACAATGCAACAATATGGCTGCTGGATCAGGTCCAAATAAACCCTAAAATGACCAGGTGCTATAATGAGAATATCAGAGTTTGACATTTTAGTTCACTGAATTGTCGTCCTTGCTCCTTTTCCCAACATCTGCAGGCAGTGCACCTGAAAAATGCCCACATTTGGAATGTCATCAGCACAAGGTGGGGAAGGAGAGCTCTTGGCTGTGGGGAGGCTGGGTTCCTGTCTCCAGTGTGGTACAAGAGGTTTGTGGAGGGGTGCAGCTGAAGCCCTGGGTTACAAGCAATGTGCAGACACTGTGGAATGTGCCTACTCTAAAATGAGTGCTTTTCTGACATCACCCCCTGCTTCAGTTGATGCTGAAACTGTGTGGAAAAGTATTATCCACCTCTTAATATTTCCTATCCTTGCTGAGGTGAGCAGTGATGGAGAGTACGCACCACAATGGCTGTTTAACCTGGATCTTTGTCTGTGGCTCTGCAGAACTAGATAGGTTGTCTTCCTTAATCTGCTTCACTTTATTTTTAGGCTTTGACTGTGAAAAAGCTAGCAGTTTGCTGGAGTCAATTTTCACAAAAAGCCAGTGACAGAGTAAGAATTTCTGCCAATCTTCTTAACTTGCACTGAAAGCCTACAGTTTCTTAAGTTGCAAGAGCACAACATTGAGAAAAAAAATGGAAGCCATCAAAGCATGCTCAGAGCAGAAATATTCTGCTAGCTTTTGTGACTCTTTGTTTCACACAGAAATGCCCAGATTTAGAAGGCATGACTTGGGCATAGTCCTATAGTTTGTCGATCTAACCCTCTCCTTTCCCCCTCAGCCTCTTGTCCCAGTCACTGACTTAGTGAAAAGTACTTTTCTTTTGGTGCGTCTCTTGGTATGGTTCTTCCCCTGACAGTGCTGCTTGTTGTTCCTTATTCCTTAAGAGGTGTAGAACTGACTGATCATCACAGTTGGGCTTTATGAAGAAGGTCCTTCCTTCGAGATTTAACTTGCAGATGGAAGACATTGGAAGAGGAAAGTGGCCCCACACTTTTGGTAGCTTTATCCTAAAAGAGAGTGAGGAAAGATCTAGATTTCTTTACTAAAAATTTCTTTTATTCATTGCCCTCTTCAGAAGTACAGGATTGTGCCAGCCCTACGACCACAGAAAATCTGTTCCAGGAAAGCAAATTTCTCAAAGGTTCAAGAGTACTTTCTTGCCTTCCTAGGAGTTTGTGTAAGGTGTGAACTGTAAGCAAAGGATGGTGCTGCTGTGGCCCTAACATGTCCTGTGTTTAGGTACTTGTTACAGGATTGACATGGGTTACATTCTGAGGGTCAGAAAACTGTGTATGAGAAGCTACAGCTCCTCAGCAGGATGTGACAGAGAGGGGTCAGGTTTTGCCTTCTCTTACAGAATCATTACTGAATTCTGTGTGGGTTGACAAGTGTTGCTGGTGCTGGGAATTGTCCTTTGCTAGCAATGAGGCTGGAATGACTCCAGTGGCACAGGGATTTAGACCTCTAGTAGCAGCACATGGCCCAGGGCTCTGTGCTGTGGGGTCCTGCATGGTGGTCTTGGAAAAGCTCGCTTGGTAACTCAGGACTTGCTTCCCAAGTTGCTGTGGCTTCTGCAAGAATTTGCCTGCTGTGTGCACAGGCTTCATGCTCAAAACATAAAAAATTGGCTGTCGTTTTACTTGATTCCAATTGTTTTTGGTGCTGTGGAAATAAGATGCTTAGAAATAAATAAACTGGCCATGAACAATGTTTTTTATTTGGTTTTAATGGCTTGTACTAATTAACTGGGTCCTGTCTAGTTTCACTTGAGCGGGAGTGACACAAGCACAAAGATTACAGGTTGGCATTTACATTAGTCTGTTTCATTAAACAGGAAAAGATTCCATTTAGCAAGAGACACCTCCAAGGAAAACAATGCCAGAGGGAACAAAACTATTTCTGTGCTTGAAGAGAACAGGGCTTCAATACAGTAGTCTAATTAAGATGGTTATCTGCTGTAAACAAACACAGCTGACTCCTGTACAGTGGATGGGGGAATTTAAAGAGAAAAATTATCGATTGAGTCTGGAAAGAGTTAGAACTCAACAATGCACTGGATAAATACATAACTTTCTGTCTCATTCTTTCACATTTAAAAGATCTGATGGTATTGGGGAAGCTTTTGTTTTCTAATTTGTGGTTTTCTTTCTTCTTTTTTTTCCCTGATCAGACTTTTCTGTGTAAGATTTTGCAGGGCTGGGTTGGCAACATGGGTCAACAAATTCAGCTCCTTTGTTTAATTCCTTATTCTCAGATTCTGTCTGCTCTGAAAACACACTGTTAGTGCCACTTTGGTTGAAATTCCTCTGCAAATCCCTGCTATATGAGTTAAGGCTTGTGCAGATGGTGGCAGTGCTGATGAGAATGACACTAAAGAGTTGTTTTCTCTTTTCTAAAGCCAAGCAAGAGCAGTTTAAACAAGAAATGGGCAGCTATTATGATTTTGGTGGCTTTTATCCCTGCTCTGTAAAAAGGTATAAAAGCCCTTTGGCTGTCTCTTCCACTTTTCTAATTTGAATAAATAAGAAATAAAACGTCCCCAGAAACTGACGGTTTATCAGTTGCTTCTCCTCAAAATCTTTTAGAAATCATAGTTTTATAAAGGGACAGATGCTTTACTGCTGGTGTGAAGCCCTATTTGTCCCAGAGGCACTCAGGAGTGTGAGGGCTGGGGAGGCTTCACTGAGGGCTGCCAAGATGGGCTGGACAAGGATGTTGCAGGGGGCACCTACTGGAACCAACCTGGTACTGTGCACTGGGAAACTGTCCCTGGTGGCTTCATTTGGTTTTGGTAAGTTCATTGCCTGCTATGTTGTAAATGAACAAAACACTTCTGCTGTCTTCTCATTTTTGGAATAAACTGAAGACACATCTGCATCATTCATGTAGAGATATCCTAGCTACATCCGAACAAGGTGAAATAGACTACAGAGAAAGAGAGCAGTAGGGTAAAAAAGCAATAAAGCTTTGTTTAGTCAGGTCTTCTGCTGCACATAATTTTGTTATTGACTTGTAAGTTATGGAATAAATCATCTGAGAAGCTGTGAGAAATATCTCTGGTCTGTGAATGCTGGTAAGGCAGGGAATTGAGTTAGGCTCAAATCACGAATTGGGTAACAAGAACCACCCTCTCTTTCTACTACTCTGGTTTCTGTAAGTGTCTCATCATGATAACCCAGACCTGAAGCTTATTCAATGAGAAGTGTCAGATAAGGCTGAATGATGTTTCTCAGAATGTCTCGAGGTTGGCACAAATATCCAACCAAGGCATGGGAATGCCATGTTGTTCAGTTGATGACTCACAGGCCATAGATAATAGTTAGTCAAAGAGGTAGAAGAAGTGACTAGCCCACAGACAGAATCCATATGTTGAAATATGTTTGCATTAATTTTTTGCTGAAGGGCCTTGAATAATGAGGAGATTAGTAAAAATCAAAGTCCTTTGTGGATAATTTATGAATAGGAACAAAACAAAGTAAGTTATGCAAAGAGTTCTCCTAGTTGTAGTCATTGGCTTGTGGAATTCAATCAATACCTAATAATTTAGATCTTTTAAAAAAAGTAATTTAAATGAATACCGTTAATCTAGCAGAGTGGACAAGTTCAAAGAGACTAGATGGTTAAAGAAATGCTTTGAAATAGCTGGACAAAGGGATCTAGTTGGTGTATGAGTAGTGCTCTTTGATTGTGCCTTTTTGTGTATCTGGTATCTCTTTTCTGCAGAGGCTTTTGGACAATATTCAGTGAGCATAAAGGATTGCCATGAGGACAAGGACTGCCCATAATTTTGACTAAACTGGCAGATCAGACTACGAGCAAGAGATACAGACAGAAACTTCATCACATCTCGCCGAGAAGCCTGAAGTGTCAAAAGTTTAAAAACAGCTGTTTAAAAACCTGTCTGAGAATTGGCAGCGGGGAGGGAATAAAGAGCTGCCAGCTAAAAAGGGCTTAAAAGATGTGATTTTGAGCACACTTGTTAAATGTGTTTTTCCCCAAAGCAGCCATCCTGGTGGATTGGAGAAAGGCAACTTACAAAACTATGTCCCTTGGTATGTACAAGAAGAGAGAAATAACTGTTCTGATTTTTTTTTTTCCAGAGCCTCCTCTAGCAGTTTTTCTCCCTCCTTGCTGCTTCAGCTCAGGCTTCACAAGTCTCTGGTGCATGTGCCAAGCAATCTGCCAGCCTCACATCGACTCTCCCTCCACTTGTCACGAGTACTGACCTCCAGCACTTGCATTAACAAAACTTTTCCTGCAGCTAAGATCATTAGATTACTTTAAGCATGAAGTGGCTCAAAAACATTGCAGAGCACAGGATGATTGGTAAGTGTGCTACAGAAGCAGAGAAAATCCACTTTGAGTTCCTTAAGGGCCAGAGTTTTTAAAGGGCTTACAAACCTGCTCTTGATAAGGATTCTTTCAGCATTTTCTCAGCAGAGATGAAGTAATTTCTAAAGTACTGCAATCTCCTACATGAAGGCAATGAGTGATTTTCTAATGTTACTTGAAAATCTTGTGTGAATCTCTTTCTTTGCTTTCTAGGCTTCACCATACAGAAAATTTGTTGAAATTTCTTTTCTCCTCTCCTCGTTTCATGGCTCTTCAGTCTGACTTCTCCTTCCCAAATCAAGCTGCACCATACACAAAACCTCCTGCTGGAATATGCTATGCATGGCATAGATTTCAGGCAGGAAATACATGCCTTTATACAGATTATGCAACACTACTTTCAAATCAAGTATGAAGGATTTCTTGCAAACAATATCTTCAGGTATTTTAGTGTTTTGGTACTTGATAACAATTTTAAATTGACCTTAATACATCCCAGACCTTTTTCCATAAAATGGCAAACATTCAGTGTTGCAGGCCTTGAAACATCCTGCTTTTCTTTGAAGTGTGGAGGGGGCTGAAAAGCCCATTTTTCTTTAGCTGCCAGTGTGCAATCTCTGCCTCTCAGTCCATCTCCTGAGCAGAGCTGCTCCACGAGTTCATTCTCTCTCTAGCAGCACATGTGGGTGAAGCACAGCAACCTCATGGCAGTGGGTGAGAGCAGAGTCGGTTTAATGTGATTGCCTGGCATCAGCAGGAGGTCAGAACTGTATGCTGGTCACAGCTTGGTAACACCACTTCTACTAGAGAAGGGATAGAATAAGAAAACTGCCTCTGAAAAGATAATCAGAAGTTTCTTCAACATTGCTTTAAGCAGTAACATGCAGCTTCATCATTCCTAAGACTTTTTGGAAATGCTGAGAAAAGACATATTTAGGAGTGAGCAATGACTTTTGTGCTTATGAAAAAGCATATTGTAAACACTGTTTCTCTTTTTGTTCTCTTGGAACTTCCCCTTTTATCCATTGCCAGTTGAGCTCACTCTAACCCTTCATTGATAGTGAAGTGCCACCACACTACTCTGATTTGTCTTATCCCTCGTGGCAGTGGCTAACAGCTCAGGTGATGTGCTGTGGCATGGTGACCTTTGGTGACCACAGTTCTGCTGCAAAGCAAACCCCACAGGATTGGTGCACTCAGTGCTTTCTGCTCCTGGAGGGAAGCTCTGTCCAGAAGGGTCACAAATTGCCTGTAATGTTTTGCAGATTGTGTATGTGTCTCTTTAGGGAAATAATTGTTCTTCCTCAAGCTTCCAGGAGAGTTACATGTACATAAAAGGAAGAGAGAATACTAGACACACACACAGGTTCTCCTTTTAATATCTTACTAAGCATACAGTGAACTTTCATGTCTGCTCTGCTCCAGGCTGTATTGCTCTGGCATGGTGATGAAAAGCAGTTTCTTTGATTCATCCTCAGCTTTCTTCTCAATAATACCTGTGTAACACTAATTTGTAGTGAAACAAATCAGTATGAATCCAGAAGCAAGTCCTCCTAAATGGCTTCAGCATCTGCTTTCTTCAGAGAAGCCTAAGGAAAATATAAGCATCCAACTTGCCTCTTAATTCAGTGCTGGTTACTCTGGCAGAGCTCAGGTGCTTTGGGAACTGGCACTGTAAGTCTGAAAGCTGTTGAGATACACTGGCTTCCTTCAATGATCTTCCACTAACTCCTCACACCGGCAGCAGGCATGCATTTATTGTCCATCTCAGTTTGAAAGGAAAACATAGAGGGTGCAGCACAATGCTGTCCAGCCCTGTGACCTTTCTCATGGCACTACATTGTCTTCTTTGGAAAGAGAAACAGTGAGCCATGACAGACAATGACATTTACACGTGTTAACTGCTAAAGTAAATATATTTATATGTAGTCATTTGAGAAAAGCCAAATGTGACCTGTTTTGGGAAGATAGGCATATGGGTGAATTGCAGTGTAAAAGGCAGGCTAAAAAAATATAGATGAATGCAAGAAGGCAAAAAAAAAGCTGCTATTTAAAAGTTTTCATCCCTTGAATTGGTATTCTTCACCTCTGAATACCAGTGCCTGGAGCACAGTGTAGATTGCACTGCATGCCCAGTTTTGTCTGGTCTTGAGTATGGTGTGGGGATATATCCAGGATCTGCTGTGTGTTTCATTTGCAGCATTTGTGTGCCTGAAATATTCTGAGATTTCTTCAAATGTTTGTCTTCCAGTCACAGGTTCCACACAGGAAATAAATTCACAGGTATTCAATGTGGCATTGGATGGGATAAAACCAGGCTTGGATAGCTCCTCTGAGGTACTCTGTAGTAATGGTCTGGTCAGGGAGGTCCTCTGTGGCAGATGGATCCTAGTTTTGGGGCTCCCTGGTTTGGGGTGGAGGCAGAAGGGGGTCAGGGTTCTCTCTGTCCTTCCTGCTGTGGGTGGAGAGAACTGCACATGTAGCAGGGCAAAACCAGAGCCAAGGTCTGCTGGCCTCTGCAACATCATGAGATAATGATAATTTTCTGGATTTCAGTGGAAATCCTCTGCTGCTCTCAAAGCCTGGGAAAAAGGAGGAGAGAGAGGAGTGAGAGATAATAGTTTAACAATAAGGAATGGGAATAGCTCCTCCAGACCCCACTGGAGACCAGTCTCTATGTGAGTGACACTGGTGGATCAAGTCAAAAACAAAAAATTAGGAAATTGATCGCTTCCATCCAAAATGCTCATGTTCTTTCAATAGAGGGGGCTGAAAGGAATGGCTGAGATCTGGAAGGAAGGGCACGGGCACGGTTAGTTGATTACAGAGACTGTGAGACCTTGCTAAAGACACCAGACCTCTGTGTCAGGGAGGAGTGATGGAAACACGTCCTGAAAGGGGTCTTCAGCTCTGCCAGACAGTAAATTTTTTTTTAAATTCCCCCCTTCTCTGTCCTTGAATGCCCCATGAAAATTTCAGAATCAGTTTGGCTGAAACATTGAGTGAGAGAATGGCCTGATCTGTGCTCAGCTCCACAAAGAGAGAGCAGTGTGAATATGTGTCTGCTGTCTGGGGAAACGGGAAAAACCCTCATCCAGTGTTTGCAAGGGGAGAGGTAGCTATGACTATTTGGGTTCAGTGCATGTCACATGATAGAGTTATTGATAACTATTGGGAGCTTGTTTCTGATCTCCCTTCAGTCACAGGTGTTTGGGGCTGGCTAGTGGTTTGCTTGTGTGCTTTTAGGGAAAAAACTTCTGATGTTGTAACAAAGGCACTGGTCCCAGCCTTAGAAAATACCAATGCTGTCCACATGAGGGAAGCTAAAAGCCTGCCTATGCTCTAGGAAATGACAGGAGGTAAAAGTAGGCTCACAAGCAGTGAACAAGGTACCCAGGTCGTTTGCCCATTTCGTAGGTGCACAAGGTGTCTCAGTGGATAAGCAACCAGATCATTCCCTGCTTCTTTCCCCCTGGAGCATCAGAGACACCTAAGAGATTAATGGTAGCACCATTAATGGTAGCTAAAGGGCCTGTTATTCCCATTCCTGTGGAATGCTTCTCAACATGCTTTGATGTTAGGGTCAGGGAGCCAGACTCAGGTCACTGCAGTTTCCTGCCCTGCTCCTTTTCCCAAAGTAAGTGACAGAGCAGCTGTAGTTTGAAATATTAACTCCATTTAATATCTCTCATTCCATGCTCTACAGCCTTGAAAAGTATTGCTTTGGCCCCTAGCATGTATTTTAGGGATGAAGAGTGCTTCTTGTTCCAAAATGTAGACAGCCACTGAAGTCACAGTCCAGAATGATGAAGTTTTTTGTTTCTCAGTTTGCTTAATACTGTGTTTTAGCTCTAAAAAACCAGTTTTGAAGCAGTGATTCATAAGCCCCTCATTTTATAAAACCAAAATGTAATAAAATTACTGACCTCGACTGAACACTGTGTTTGATACAGTATCTATGAATTGGTTGCTTGAAGTATGGACACTTAGAAGAATTTTTTTCTTATACATTAAATGTGGGGAACAAAAACAATGGGGAAAGTTAAAATGGGATAGTCTTAATGTACACTTTCATGGAAACAGGGAAGAAACAAACAGATTTGGGTGGGAATGCCAGCCTCTGTGAAGAATAAAGGGGGTAAGCATAGCAACCCCTTAAATTTTGCTAATGCAAAACAATGGGATTTTTTTTCACCAGCTGCTGGTTTTCATTTGATAAAGTCTTTTATTGCAAAGAACTAAAGAAAAGAACAGCAGCTTTGTTGCATCTGACCAGAGGCAGGACTGTGGACAAAGATAAATTTTTGCTCTTTCAAAGCAGAATGAGCTCTGGAGAAGCTGGGATAAACATAAGCAAGAGACAGAAAGGTGTAAGAGACAGTTGAGAGCCTGAAATGCAAACTCAGAGTGTCGATAGAAATGCAGGGCTGTCCTTCCACGGCAAGTAGGTGTCAACTTAGATGATGTGACACCATTGAATGTAGGAGATCCCAACAGAAAGGCTGAATAGGTTACGTGCCTAGAATAAAGTCTCTCCACATTTCCAGTCAACCTATATATATCTGAGGTCTTAAGCATCTAATGGGTCTCACATAGCAGCTCTTGGACACATCCTTTGTTAGCACTTCTTCTTCCTTATCCCTTCAATGAAATTGCTGGTGATTTCTTCTAAAACCTAGCATATAAAAAGAACTATTTTTATTTTCATTTTTCATATTCCTGAGAAGAGTCTGCATCATCAGGAAGGAAACTTTGCTGCTGCTTTATATTGCTGCATACCACCATGAGTAAGTGTCTTTTTTTGGGTGCTTCAGGGGAGCAGCCAGCTCAGTATGAGCTGAGGGACTTTCCTCTGCATCAGTTTCAGCTTCCTTTCCTTTTTTCCAAGTGTCAGCTAGTTTATTCTAAGTCAAACACTGACAAGGAAGCACATATCATAGTTAAAAGAGAAAATCTGCAAATGATCTAAATGTTTTCTTCTTAAAATGTGCTCCATTAACATGCATCATTATAGGTAGCTCAAAATAGTTTTTGAGTGAGTAAATGAAAAGAGGTCTTAGTCTGATAAATGCACTGCATTAATTCTCTGCTGTAACAGACTGACATGTTACATACAAGAGAAAGATTGACAGCTTCATAGTGAAATAAAATTGTCTACAACTATTAGACTGAGTTAATGAAAGAGGGGAAAAAGAGGGGGGAATGCTTGTATTAAGCACAATATGATCATTAAACTAATGAGAGGAACATTATTTCACCATTAGCTTAAAGAGTAGGAATTTATAGCAAACTAATGTTGGAATTACATTGAGTTTTGTTTCCATTTCCTGGTGAAGTGGGAAAAATGATCCCAACTTGCAGGAGCTGGAATGATATGTGCACACTCATGCATTCGTATGGCACATGTCACTTTACAGGTGTAATAGGTACCTTACTCTAGGGAAGGAGTTGGGATTTTTTTGCCTTTTCTGAATTGTTTAAACATGACTGAAGGTAGCATTTGCCTGACACAGTGTTTAAACCTCACAGTGGATATCTTCATCTGAGCTCCCCACACTGTTCCCTCCTTCCTGGGGATAGGGGACTGGGGACTTTAGAACGTGGTTTGTTTGATTGAATTAATTCATGCATAAAGTTAAAATGAGGGACCTCCACAAGTACCATTTCTTTCTCCATTGACTGCAAATGGTGTTCATGCTGTCTGCCTTGTGTTTGAGTGTAAACACATTTAGTTGGATAAATGCTCTATTAGGGTTTGAATTCAGTTCATATATGATACTTAGGTGTCAGTATCTGAGTCTGAAAGGAGTGTTTAAGCTCCCATTATAGCTGATGAAGAATCTAGTCCAAAAAATCTGTTTAAGATGTGATAACTGCTTCAGATATCAAGTCCAAACCATGAGTTTTGTGTGATCAGGAGAGGGAGAAAAATATTATTAAGGTTTTATATAAAAGTTGAGGTTCAAACACCCAAATCCTGATAATCAAGATTAAGCAAGGTTAGCCATTTATACCCTCAAAAAGTATGAATTACTACTTTCCTTGTTGTTTTGTCTCAGCTTCTGACAGTGATTTAATCGCTCTTTAAACCAGAGCCTGCTTCAGAAATATAATCCAGATAGTCACTTAATAGTCACTTAGCCTTTGTGAGCTTGGCTTGTCTCTGTAAATTTATTTAACCACCCCAGTATCCTACTGCTTTGAGTTCTACCATACATTAGCACATTGCCCCCTAAAATTAAACAGTTCCTTTGTTTAAAACTTGCCAATGTTCAGAAAACTTGTGTATTGTGGAGAATGATTGTTCCTTATACACTTTTTGGACAACAGTCAGTACCAGTTTTTGCTTGGCCTGTGTCATATTCCCTTACACAAACATGTCTTTTCCATTCCAAAGTTTAATCTATATGTGTTCCTTTCCAGTTGAACAAGTTTCATGTCTTTCTTTGTCATCCTCCCCTCTAAGCTGTTTTAATTTCTCTTTTGTTGGATCGTGGACTGATTGTTGCAACATGCTGTATGTGGGAAGAACATGTGGTGGCTTAGGAAAATGGTACAATACTTTTTCCTCTCAAGGCCTTTTACAGACAGTGCTGATATATGGTTTTCCTTGGAGTGGAAATGGATATATGGTTTTCCTTGTGTGGCCTCAGGCCACTCTGCTGGCATTTTCAGAAAGGTATCCACAATGACTGAATTTTTGCTCATAGTTAATGCAAACCCATTCATTATCTACATGTAGATAAGGTAGATTATTTTATCTCAAGTACCTTACTTTGCTTGTAAGAACCCTGAGCTTCACCTGACACTTGATGTTTGGGGTCACTTGAGTATTGTGAGATTCCTCCAGAACTACTCACTGATGGTTTTAAGCTTTACTGACAAGAATTGCTTGCTGTTACTGGCAAACATCAGCATTGTTACATTTCCTGTGCCCTGGATTGTTTCTGGATATGTTCAGTGACAGGGAACACAGCTTGTAGATGGGGCAGGGCCTTGGTAGTGGGTAGCAGGTGGTAACCTCAGGATTCTTCACCTGCTCTATTAAGAAAAATTAAAAAATATTTGAATGAAAGCACTGTTAAAAAAGATACCTAGAAGCGCTTTTTATAGAAATGTTTGCCCCTAGACCTTGTAAGGAACTGCACATATTGAAGGAGACTGTTCTGAGGCCCTTACTCAGTTGTGCTTAAACCAGGCAAAGAGTTACAACAAAGCTTTAGGCTCTGCCAACATAAATATCTTTGAAATGTTTGGTACAAGATCAAATAAAATAATAGATGCTATCTACCATCATAATTAGATGAATTTAATAAATAATGATCAGGCATTGATAGTACAAGAATTAATGAATTTGAGTAGATCCTCAGATAATTCAGATAATTCCCTGCTGCAGCACTGCCCTGAATGAGGAAAAGGCATTTGACAATATTAGGTTGATTTAGCCCTTTAAGTAGATTTGGCTTGTGCAATCATTTCTCACCTTGATTTTGTTGCTTTATTATAATCCACAATCACTTTGACTTTAAAGGAGGATAATTTCTTAATTCTTAAAAGCTATGTAAAAGAGCAGGGCATCCCCTTTCACTCCTTTTATTTGTCACTGTTCTTGAATGGTTGGAAACACAAATTAGGGCTAATCATAAACTGCAGTGTATGAGATCAGAAATGTGTTTATTCCTTTATACTGATGAAATACTTTTATTTATATCAGATTGACAAAAATATTTTTCTCATGTATTGGGCATGGTATTCAACTTTAGGAAATGTTCCTGGCGTAAATCAATTGGACTGAATTTGGGTTTATGGCAACCTCCCAAAGCATAAGAAAGACAAAACTAATCAATAGCACTTTTCAATAGCATTAGACTAGTTTTAAATAGTCAGATGTTCAGTTTCCTAGGAAAAGTAATGAAATTGTTAGAGCTAATCTTAATCCTTTAATTATGGAACTGACTAATGACTTAAACAGATGGTAGGCTTTCCCCCTCTCTCATTATGGGGGAAGGTTAATACAATTAGAATGAATATATTACCCAGCCTTCTTTCCACCCTGAGTACATTACCAGTTTCTGTTCTATTTTTCTTACTTTTTTGAAATTTAATGTGTTTCAAGTTCTTGGGGATTAAGAAAGAAACAAACAAAAAAAAAAGTCATTAAGAAAATTTAGGAGCCTTATACTACCCAAAATTGTGTTGCATTATCGGTCTGCTGTCATGGGGGCAGGTGGCTTGATTGCTAAATGGTTATTTTTAGGGTCCTCAGTGTGGTAGTAGAGAGAAAATTACTATCTTCCCTGCATTTATGGGGCATTTTGCATTCTGATAACTTGCCTCTTCCAGGACATTTGCCATGGTTGAAGGCAGCTGGAAATGCCCTCTCTCACAGGCAGAATTTTCAGCTTGATTAAGCTGCAAATATCTGATGCTCAGCCACCTCTGCAGTGGGAAAACTGGCACAGAAAGTCCTAGAAGCCTTATGGAATGTGATGAGTGTGTGGCTTTTGTACATCTTGAGGAGAAACATGCACTGAAGTCCAACAAGAAATGGACACATGAGAGAGAGAGAGAGAGAAACTCAAGTATACAGTGACAGGACAATTTGGGACCCAATACTGCCACTGTGCTGAATCTTCCAGAACACTTTTTGCTGGAGTGCTGTGGCCCCATTCAGCAGGATTAGAAATGCCATGACCAGACAGAACCCACACAAAAATCCAGTCACTGGTGTAGCTACCAACAGCTGGAATCTCACATTATTCAATCTAAAACCACATGAGATAGCTCTTTTGACTTAATAATCTGATTGCCTTCACAGAAAATTTCCAGAAGTATGCATTAGAGCCATATAAATAATTTTAGCACGTAGCCTTGATCATTGACGTTGTCTGTGAGGATACAGGGATAGCTTGTGACATAGTGCTGTGAATCTTTCTCTCAGGGATCCCTCTTCCTCCTAGTAGTTTATTTTCCCCTGCTTCATCTCCTCTCCCTTTTTATTGCTCTTTCTGCCAGCTAAATTTTATATGATGTGTTTAAGTTAGCACGATTGGTAGTTTTACCTTTTGTGTGGTAATATTTGTTGCCATAAAAGAAATTCAAGAAAAACTAGAGGAACTGAAAGTAATATTGGACTTATTTCTGAAAATGGTTGCATGATGCAGAGAACAATTTGGGAAAAAGACAGCAGTGTCAGCAAGCTGCCAAATGACAGCCCTCATACTGTATTTCTGTCTTCCTGTCAGGAGATTATGCAGTATCTTTATCACAGACCATATTTTAATAGGCAGTTCTGATAATCTCATTTACAAATTCACCCATTATAAAGGGACATTGATTTTACATTTACTTTCAGAATACTGCTGTTTTGTACAAGCAAGTGCTGCATATATTCTAACAAAAGCTATTTAGAAGATCTTGTGCTGTAGATGTTTGGGACTTATAAAATACATTTTGCACACTTGCATGGCAGCTATCTTACTCTCACTTCTGCATTAAAATGTGAACAGAAGAGTTTTTTTTGGATGGGCACAATATTTGTTGTGCATCTTGTCTCTTTTATGTCTTGTCCCTTTGGTTATTGTCAGTTTCTTTGTTTTTCTCTGTTTCTTTTTCTAATTACCCTGAAGTGAGTTTTGAGAACACCTCTCTAACCTTTCCTAGTGTAATAAGAACTAAGGTGACCCTTTTCTGCCACAAATTAGATGGAACATGGCAGAAGAAATTAAAGAAGACATATCAAGGGTTAAGTATAGCATTCCTGATGAGAAGGAAACTTTTTTTCTCATGGGAGCAAGGAAGGTGAAGTTTTTCAGGAAAGAAAGAAATTCTAGAGTAGGGGAATTTGATAAACATCAGATGAAATGGGAGGAATGTATTTTGGGTAGCCAGACTATAACAATCTCACTGAAACACACCGATTTTAGCAGTTCACCTCTGTCAGACAGAGAACTGCTTCCAAAGGACTTTCACACATGCATGAAATCTGGGGTCAGTTGAAGTGAGTGGGATTTTCGTATGATTTTCATGGAATCTAGTCTGGCTTCTGGTTTCTACCTGTGCCCTAAATTGATTTTTAAAGTGAAATTTGAAAAACTAAAATCAATACATACTTCAGAAAGAATTTCCAGGTTTTATGTAAAATAACAACTTTTAAGATGGAATATATGTATTTTTAAGACGATTTTATATGTGTTTTTTTTGTGAAAAACCGCACATGGAAAGGAAATAAAGATTCACAGCTCAATGGGAAGAATCACTGAATACTGATGAACCATAATTTTCTATTACACTAGGATAAGACTAACAAAAATACTTTGTGGGAGCTGGGTAGTTATAAATAAAAATTAATATTAAAAAATTAGTGAATTGAATTGAAGCCTACATTAAAACGAGAGTCTTGGAATGATAAACATTGTTTTGCAAGTTTGGGTCATATTCAGGTCATGTAGAAAAGAAGTGGAAGAAGCACTTGAAAACATTCTAAATTTTTTGACAGTTTTCTTTTAATGATAAAAGAAACAAGATCAAGAATTCACCTGCAAATGGAATTTATTTTTCTTTTGAATTTAAACCCCCAAATCTCTTTCTCCCACACAAATACATTTTAATCAGGTGAAAACTGCCAAATACTGTTATTTCTGCAGTGTCGTAGCAAGTGGATACAGATGGTACCTGAGCAGAGGGAGTAGCTATCAAGGTCAGCGGTTCAAAAAAACAAAAAGGCAGATAAGCTTTAAAAGACTCAAACAGGAATATTTTCATCACATTCATTGTTTCATAGAGCTTTGTGGCCAACCTGAAGAAGGCAGTCCTGTGTCAGTGGTAAAGGTCACCAACCACTGTCAGAACAAAAGATTGTCATCTTCGATTTGGATTTCTGCTGCTGGATTATCCTGGGCATTTTTGGCCAAAGAAAGCAGCACAGGTATGTGGGCGTAACACTATAATTGTCACAACTTCACACTTTTCCAAGAGTAAAATGTGAGGTGCCATCTGTGTTCAGTGTTTGCTTTTTTCCTCAGGTGTGTGAGCTTTAACTAGAGGAAAAAGAAATTATCCTCTTTTTGGTACCAGATGTTTCCCCATGAGAGGCAAGATTTGGGTGCTTAGAAATTGACTTGCTGGTGAGAAGAGTTCCTTTGTGCACTAGTTAAGAGGTTGTTTATGCTCCAATACCTGAGAGTTCAAATTCTTCCTAGACTTCTACATTTTCTACTGTTTATATGCAAACTTCATCCAATAAAGGAAGAATTTGGACATAAAATTGGAGCTGACAAGACTGAAAGGAACCCCTAAGATTATTCTGTCCATCTGTCCTCTCTCTGCTGGGTGATATGATGTAGACTTCCGTGGCGGATAATGAAAGAACACCAGACATCATCTGCCTGGACTCAAACATTTCATGCTGTCCCACATGACATCCTTGTCTGTAAACTGGAGAGACATGGATTTTATGGATTGACCACTTGGTGGGTGAGGAATTGCCTGGATGGTCACACCCAAAGAGTTGTGGCTTGATATCCATGTGGAAAGCAGTGATGAGTGGTAATCCTAAGGGGTCAGTGTTGGGACTGGCAGTGTTTAACATCTCTGTATTCCCACCTGGAACACTGCATCCAGCTCTGGGGCCCCAAGAGAGGAAGGATATGCACCTGTTGGAGTGAGTCCAGAGGAGGACTACAAAGATGACCAGAGAGATGGAGCACCTCTCCAATGAACACAGGCTGAGAGAGTTTTTCAGCATGGAGAGGAGAAGGCTCTGGGGAAATCTTAGAGGAGTCTCTCCAGTACATACAGGGGGTACAGGAGAGCTGGAGAGGGACTTTTTGCAAGGGCATGGGGTGATAGGACAAGGAGGAATGGTTTTAGACTGAAAAAGGAGACATTTATGTTAGATGTCAGGAAGAAATTCTTTACTGTGAGAGTGATGAGGCTCTGGAACATGTTGCCAGCAGAAGCTGTGGATGTCCTTTCTCTGGAAATGATCAAGACCAGGTCAGATGGGGCTCTGAGTAACCTGGTCTAGTGGAAAGTGTCCTGCCTGTGGCAGGGGGGTTGGAATTAGATGATCTCTAAGGGCCCTGACAACCCAAAGCATTCTGTGATTCTATTGTATTTCTGAGACAAATTGGTATTTCTCTTTTTAACCAACCATGTCTGTCTGAGTCTGTCCTCTATAATGCAATGTGTTTGTGTTTATCACCCAACAATTTACTAATATTTTTAGATGTCTGTATTATTTATCTGAAGTATGTAAAATATTCACGTTAGCAAAGCATTTTATGAAAGATGCCAAAACAACAACAGAGATTGCTTGACCTTGGTATATTTTGATTTATTGTAGATCTGCATCATTTCAGTGTCTGGAGCCAAACACCTATAATTGGTTTTTGCTTGCACTTTTCAATTTTTTAATGTATTAGACAACATATTCTTTTATATATGTCTCTCAAGTTAGTGGAAAGTTAAGGAAGTAATTATTCTTCCTCCAAAGTTTGTTTTAGTCCCCATTCAACACTTTAAATCAAATCCCAAAACCAGCCTTGCGATTATTTGGCTGTGGGACTATTACAGCTTTGTTTTGGGTATCAACAGATGTCAGGAGTCAGCAGCAGTCATTTTGCACTCTGTTCATTTGCTACTCATAGGCCTATTTATAATGGTGATATATATTTTTGTTTTATGAGATGGGAAGATACAGGGAACTCTCCTTACATATCATTCACTGTTCTGTTTCCTTTACTTAGTCTCCTAAATGTAAAAGTGCAGTCTCCGTACTTCAAAGCACATGTACTGAGACATGAAAATGGCAGAAAGTTAAAATGTCAGTGAAAAATTACATTAAAACTCCAAATGGTAATGAAATGCAAGGTTACATGCAGTTATGCAACTGTTCAAAATTCCAAGATGAGACACCAAGTTGATAATTTTATAGCTGTTTTTTTCTTTAATTGAGTTTATCTTGCAGGCTAGAAAAGCAGTTCTTTTTTTGAGTTGAAAAACTCAATGAAAGCCTCATAAAAACCCTTCTTGTTAAGGTCAGTAGTAATAATCTTAAGGATATACAAAGAACCACAAGAGCAGAAAGAGTCTGTTGCACTCTGTTAAATGAGGAGCAAGGTTGGTAGTCCTTTCATCATCATCTCTGTACAGTGCTTTTGCATCTTCTTGTCCTTATCCATAAGTTAAGTTGGTAGAAGGACCTTTCTTGCTGCAAAGGTTGACTGAAGATTGGACTAGTGCACTCCTTCTGTGCCCTCAGCAGCATCTTCCACTTTTAAAATCCTGGTTAACATTGGAGGATGTTTTTCCCCTCAGATTTGTCATTGCAAGATGTACAATTATAGTATTCTGAATAAGAAGGTTTTTCTCAATATGAATATAGTTAGTGTGTGTGTCATAGCAACATCATGCAAGTACAGAGATTGTACAGTGTGTGTGTCATAGCAACATCATGCAAGTACAGAGATTGTACAGGACAGCATAAATGTCCTGAAAGAATAAATTTAGAAAGTGCATGAGCACCTCTGGACCTCCTTAAATTGCCACATTTATTGGTGTGCAGTGGGTAAATGAAATATATAAAGATTTTAGAAAGGTTTGCTTGATAACTCCAGCCAAACATGTTTTGAGACACTGTGCAAAATCATTCCTGTCTTTGTGAGGATCTAGAAAGGGTATGGTAGCTTGTTGTGGTATTAGAGGCAAAGTCTGTTCTTTACAGAGCAGCTACAGTGTTTTAAGCAATATAAAACAATGCCATGTGAATCAAATATTCTAGATCTTGGAATGAAAGGGTCTTTTCTGTTTGGTCAGAGACTTGAGCAAAGAAACAGAGTTACATATCAACTCAGTTTAATTCTACAGCTAAGGCATCATTTTCCTACGTTTTATCTACCTTTCATACCTTTCTCTAGTCAGTCCTTTTGAAGATAAACAATTTTCTGTCAGGTCTTAGAAGGAAATTTTAAAAAAGGTAATTTTGATGTCACGCTAATTATTAGAGCCAAGAGACAAAAAAGGAGAGCTGTCCTTGGAGACAGCTTACTAGAGAAGAAGCATTGAAACAGGAAAGAAGCATTGCCCAGGAAAGTGGTTGAGACACCATTCCAGGGTATTTAAAAGATGTGTAGATACAGCACTTAGGGACGTCTTTTCACAGTGGACTTGGCAGTGGGAGGTTATCAGTTGGACTTGATGATCTTAGAGGCCTTTTCCAACCTAAATTATTCTATGAGTCAGTGATTATGGGTGCCTGGCTCCCTAATGGGAAAAAGCACATTAGGAGTAGGGCTCAGATGTGGACTAGCCTACAGATCAAGCTGCATGTGGAAAACAGCTTTAGCCCAAGTTTTTGTGGTTTAAAATCACTGAAAAATTGACCAAATTGATGGCTAAAGCTGTCTAATGTTTTCTCTTGAAATATAAAGTCATTTTTAAATGAGTGTTTAGGAGGCTGGGAATTTCAAAGCAGAGAGACAAAAACATATAAGATGAAAATTGTTTCTTGAGCACAAGGGTAAACAATTTTTGGAAAGAGTTCCAGATTTCATTGAACAAGTAAATGCTTCAGAGGAGATATATTGGAAAAGTTTATAAGCAGTGGAAAAACTTGAAACTTGTAGCTCAATCAGAAACATAGGACTGTCTTGAGAACTGATGAGCTCAAAAGGAGCTTGCCCAGGAAAAAATCAGGAAGCATTTAACCTCAACCACTTAAAATATATAAAAAATGTGAGAGAAGCACATAGCCCATACTTTCCTCACAAAATACTAGAATGACACAGACTTAAAAAAAAAAATTAAAACAATCAGAAGTTCCCTTCTTCTTTCCTCCCCAAATACACTGCTATACTTTTAAAGATGGGAAATATTAGGGTATATGGGCAAAAGACAACAATTCCAGTCTCAACATTTTCACTGTGACACTGAAAGAAAAGCGCAAGAGCAAGGCTATAGCTTTACAGAGTGTAATACCTTTTTTTGGGATAAAGTATTAAAAGGAATCTGAACAACCATTCACCCTGTTATGTGACATCAAATATAGGCAAGACTTTTCTGACTGAGTCTGGAAATCTTAAAGACCAAGTAGGGAACAAAATTCAATGGGAAAAGAGGCATGGTTAAAAGTCAGCTTGGGCTGCACCAATTGATTATTCTGGCATTCCTGTTGTCTAGAAGATAAGTTGAAGAAAAACTGCAGTAGGGCTAATCTCTTGGACATCAAAAAATGTTTGCTACTGTCCATATGTTGGGGAAAAAAATCCACCTGTGTTCAGAGAGGTGTGATTACTCCAGGAACCATAGAGCATGTAAAAGCTAATGGAAAGGAAAGCACTGGTGGTGAGGATTAAACTCTCTCTAGCTTTAACACTTCCCTTTTAATGAATAATAAATCTTGAAGCAGATACATTTTCACTAGGCCCTCGATTAAAAAAGTTTGGGGTATGTCATTAAAACCAACAAAATTTTGATATGAAAAAGCCTGATAGCCTTGACAGTCTGGGGTAACAAAGAGAGGGGGTGAGATTTAGTAGTGTAATGTGTAAGACATTTAGCACTTAGGATTAAATAAGATTTTTGTCTCTAAACTGGCACTCATCAGCTAGAGATGATAGAAATTAAAATGGATAGAGGATGTCTGTGATCCATAGCATGATGGGAAAGTCTATTAGAGTCCCACAGTCTGCCAGAACAGAAAAGGGGGACAGTTGTAGTAGAAAAACAAATCCTGATGCCACTCTATCCTAGTATTATGTCACCTAGGTCACCTGAAATATTGGTGGCTCATGTTTGAAAGAGTAAGTCAGGCTGGAGCACAAGGGAGGGAAGGCCACCAGTGTGATCAAAGATGTGATGTGCTAGCATGGTATGTGGGAATGCGGGATCATGGAGAAAGCCTTCCCCAAGGAACAGCACAGGCAAGATCTGCTGCTTTGTTAGATGGATCTTGGTACATTTATGAGTGTGATTATGATATGGCTGCCTGCAAAAGTAGACAACAGACTTGATCTCTCAAATTCTGCTCCAGCAGTGTGTTTCTAGGCAACCCAGCAGATAGGGATGGAAGAGGCCACCGTTTATTGTTACTGGAGCACAATCAAAGGCAGACCCTAAATGGACCCTAATTTCACAGAGAAATGTTCCTAAGGTATGAAAGTCCACAGACTTCTAGCCACAGACACAGGTCATCACCACATATTACCATCACAGACAGTGCAGCTGTAGGCATGAGACACTGAGTGATCTAACCTGCCACTGAAGGATGTAGAGTTGTCAGTGTCTTCTTTTATGTTTGTTTTTGATTCTTCAAAATAAAAAGTTCAAACAGACTAGTATCTTAGGCAGCAAAAAAAATCCAAACACCCGAAGAGCAACCTTCTCTGAGGATGTGTCAGAACTTTAAATGATAAACCAAAGAGGAACAAGAGCATAAATACTTTAACTAAGTTTGAACTGCAGCCAAGCAATGTTCTCCTATATGTAAGCACAGGTTGTGCCCGGACTTTAGCATTTTGTGTTCAGTAGGTGTCAGTGTTGTTGAATCTTATAAATCATAATAATGCTTTCACAAAGTTAAACTGTTAATGAATGCAACTGCAGAATGATAAAAACTATTTGGCATTTCCGTGTGCTCTTGGAAGTAGGTTTTTATGGCTACTGCCCAAGATCACAGGTATTAAAAAACAGGTTTAGTGGATGTCATGACCATCCAGTTGAAAATTTTTAGGAGTTACTAGTACAAAACATATGAATGACGAGCCCAGCTTTCTGCTTTCCTATACATGTGGAAACTTCCAGGCAAAGCAAGTAACAAACTTTAACAATAGCTTTATATCACCCCTTTTTCAGGCAAGAAGACCAGAGGCAAAGCTGCTGTACACCACCATCTTTCCTTCTCCATCTCTCCCAGCCATTTGTTACAATTCAGGACTGTGAGTTTTCAATTTCTGCTCCTCACATAGTACAATTCATTGATTTTATTACATCTTTTCTTTTTCTGATCTCTGCTTATCATTTCCAGAAAATTGCTGCTCAGGGTCATATAACTTCACTTTTCAAAGAAATTGGAAAGACTTCTCATGGTGAATTTACTATTAGTGTATTAAAAGTGGGTAGAAACATTTGAGAAAGTTCAAAAATTCATATACAAAATTTGGGGTCAGCCATTTTAAGGAACAGCCATCTGCAGTCTAGGAAATTGGAATGAAGAATCAGATTCAAGGGGAAAGAAGTAACTAATGCTGGTTGCTACAGATTTAGTTTTTTCAGATGATCAATATCCCCTTACAGGGAAAGTTCTGTTCATGCTTGAAGCAACACAGAGCACACATTGTGGTCTGGAAACCTCAAACTTCAGTAAGGGATTGAATAACTGTAGAAGGAATCATAGGATCTGTGTCTGACACAGCCATAATTAAGCAGTCTGTGAAATAGAGGGACTGGAATATGAAGGACAAGAAATAGGCAATTCTTACTTCTCATTTGGACCTTGGGTTTCCCACTGATGCCACTGACATCATCAACCTGGTGTACTTAGCTGGGTGCAGTGGCACCTTTCCTTCTAGCCATGCCTGCCAGTAACTGCTCTGCGCTCCATTACACTGATTCTTAAATCACTGCAATAAGCAAGTCTAGAGAAGAAAATGTTGACCCAATTTGTGTCCTTTACAGTAATAATTGTCAATATTGTGTCTCCCTGTCAAGCAACATCCTCTTCAGAGTCACTTTTCTTTCTGAGAAGTAAAAGTGAAGCTTTTATCTGGCATCATTAAGTAGACTTCATAACCTACTTCTTTCCTTAAGAAGTACTGGAGCGTAGTTTTGATTGAATCTTGTGTTTTGCCTGGGCTCCCTCTGTGTGCTTTTTTCCTTAGCCAAGATATTTCTACACAGGCCTGTTTCTCTCATCACTTTGCTTTCTTCTCTATTCCCTTTATGATGCCTCTCACCTAGAAAAACATTTTAATATCTTTAAGGGATGCCCTCTCTTGGAGGTCTTGACAACTACATTTCCCCATTCATTTGCAGTATCTGTACTTCATATTTCTAACAATCCACCTTTGCCAGCATGGGGGTTACCATGCTCATCACAACACAATAAAATAAATGAGCAGAGGCCACTACACTTCTGTTTTGTAAGCACAGTGTGCTTGGCAGGTTCTTAAAAACAAACACATGTTCTCCTACTAGCTTTTATGTGCTTTCATTAAACTCATCATACCTACACCAGAAACTAGCTGGCACTGTTATCCTGCTTTGCTGTGGATTCCTGCTTTTCTCTTACCCATATGGATATTTTTAAGGCCTGTGATTCTACAAGATGTTTATCACATGCCTCCTGCACATGTGCTCCTTGTGCCAGAAATCCTTCTCCCCACATTATTGCCTGTGACAGTGTAATACCATGGAGAGAACATATAACTTATTTTTTCAGGGAAATACCTTTAATTAAAGAAGAGGCAGCACCTAGCTGAAGTGAATAAAATAAAGGTATTTGTTCTGAGACTGGAGAACACAGACAGAATTCAGCCTTCATTGTGGCCCACCTTGGGTCCCAGATGAATAAAAAGTGAATGAATTAGTGACAAAACTGCATACTGCACAGATCCATAAAACCAGGTGCATGACTGTGTCCTTGCTTGGTCTAAAAACTACTAAAATTTGGATTAAGTATATCATTTGAGTTCCGTTAGAATACTTTGATGCACGTGAATTAACAAAGACAAGCATGCTGACAGCCAAGATTTATTACCAAAGTATGTTGAGTCTTTATGGCTTTGATAGCTGTTTCTTCTTTTTTTGCCACAGTGTATCAAGCCTTTTTAAAATCTCTATCCTTTCCAAAATGCTAGATTGAAAAGATTTTAGGAAGTATATGAACTTTTCTTCACAAACCGCATTTTTTTACTATTCTTCCTCTATAAATCTTGAATCAGAGCATCATAGAATGGTCGGTGCTGGAAGGGACCTTAAAGATCATCTTGTTCCAATCCTCTGCCGTGGGCAGGGACACCTCCCACCAGGTTGCTCAAAGCCCTCACCTGCCCTTGAAGACTTCCAGGGATGGGGCATCCACAGCTTCTCTGGGCAACCTGTTCCAGTGTTTCACCACCTCCACAGAAAAGAATTTATTCCTGATACCTAATCTAAACCTCTGTCAGTTTGATGCCATTCCCTCTTTTTCTATCACTCCATGCCCTTGTAAAATGTCCCTCTCCAGCTCTCTTGTACTGGCAGGGTCTTTAAGGTCTCCCTGGAGCCTTCTCTTCTTTAGGCTGAACAACCCCAGCTCTCTCAGCCTGTCTTCATAGGAGAAATGCTCCAGTCCTCTGATCATCTTTGTAGCCTCCATGGACTCAATCCATGCCCTTCCTATCTTGGGGCGCCCAGAGCAGTGCTGGATGCAGCGCTCCAGGTGGGATCTCACCAGAGCAGAGGGGCAGAATCCCCTGCCTTGCCCTGCTGGCCAGGCTGCTTTGGATGCAGCCCAGGATATGTTTGGCTTTCTGGGCTGCAAATGCATGTGGCCAGCTCATGGTAAGCTTCTTGTCCACCAACATCCAAAGTCCTCCTCAGGGCTGCTCTCAATCCATTTTCTGCCTAGCCTGTATTTGTGCTAGGGAATGCCCCAACTCCATGAACTTGTAAAAAGTCCTTGATAAGAAGATAATTGCTTCCAAAGACTTCATCAAAAGTGGTGAAAAGGATAACTGTGTAATGCAAGGGCGTCTGATATCTGCTAATATTGAGAGCGTATTTACATATTTAAACTGACACAATGAAGTTGCCTGGAACACGAGTCAGAGATCACTCTATAGATTGAAGTCACAAATATTGCTCAATAAATGCCAATTAGCACCTTAAGCGAGACCCCTCCAAATCAGTTGTCACCTTTGACACCATGCAGTGCTCACAGTGACAAAGTCCAAATATTTCCTAACATTTTCAATAGTTCATAATGCCACCAGCTCACATTTATGACAATTATTATTTGATGAGCTCTCATTTCTATTCAGAGAGGCAAAGGGCAAGGTTGTGAGAATGGTTAAAACATAGAAGAGACAAAAAAATCCCCAACAAACTCTTTCATCTTGTGCACGCTTTTCTTGAGGCCAGACAGAAAGGCAGAGTTTAATGCAACAACACCGGACCTCAGACCTAGCGGGGTTTTCCTCAGTTAGGTTATGTGGGAAAGGTCTCTGTGAATGCATTTGTCCTGGATCATATAGTGCAGGAAATGCAGACAACACTCTGAACTGACAGTACAGATGCACCCTGTAGATAAAGGTGAAATGGAACCCAGCACCCCATAAGTAGCCCCTGATATTCCAGATGAGGGACACCTTCATGGCTTTCAGGAATGAAAGAGATAGGGGTTAGTGTACAGCATCATGCTCAAAGCTGCAATTTTATTTGCCTGTTTTCATGTCTTGTCACAGCTTGGAGTAGTGGGAAGCATTGTTTGTCCTTTGTTTGTTTGACAACAATTTATGTAAAGGCAGTTTCCCTTAATGTTGGTCCAGACATTTAGCTCAGCAGTGGGGAATCTAATTTATTGCAAAACAAAAAGAGAACACAGGAGAAGGTGATTGTAAGACCAAAATTATTGGCAGGGGACAATCTTGTACCTGAAAGTACTCAGACTTTTTAAAGTACAGAATTTCAGTCTGTGTCAGTGTCTTTCCAGTAAAACAAAACAGCATTATACTTTTTCTGTGAAATAAAAAAACCAAAAACCCATCTTTCATGGACTACTGTCCTGACAGGATGAATCAGAGACCCTTCAGGAGCACTTTGCACAGAGCCCAGGGTCTCTGAATGAGCAAGGTAAAGTTAAATTGATCCAAAACCTGCATGGACACAGAAGTGACAATGCTGCAGTAATGAAATTGCATCTCATAACATGCGAACTTTGCCCTTTTTTAATACCCACATCTCTTTGTTTTGATGACACAGGCTTTGAGCGTGCCCATGGTCATTAGGCACACAAAGAAACTGCAGGAGTTGCAAGCACATCCTTGGGAGTGGCTGAAGGGAGAGCTCTGCAGTCGTTTCAATGACACCTTAGGACAGGAAAAGCACCTCGCTGTGCAGGGCAGGGCAGCCACTGCACTGTGCCCAGAGTGTGAAACATCTGCCAAACAAACCAGGATGCTTCAAAAGGGCCAGGGTGCAAGTTCACACCTGAGCAAGCACCTTCAAATCCAGCAGGTATGAAAGAGACCAAAGCCTTGCAGTGGAGATTGGAGAAGTGGAGGTGCTCACCTGCAGTCAGTCACTGCATTTTCCCTTGGGAAGAAGTAGCTAAGCAATGGGAGAGAGTAGCTTTCCCAGCTGCCTGGGAGCACCCTTGCAGTGCAAAGACAAGGAGGTGAATTTTTTGGGTCGCCCTCTCTCCCCTACTCAGGGGTATGTTTAAGAGTGTCCCAGTGCAAGTGGCTTGCCCTGTGCTGTTTCACAGAAGCAAGTTGTGAACATTTCTGCAATGACTTATGGTGTGGTTGTACTTTAGGAAGCTACAGATATTTTGGGCGTTTTTCCTCTGGGTTGAGGATAGATAGCTGAGTGGGATAGCATGGACCAAACTGGTATGAATTCATGCAATAGTGATAAGTGTTCATTAGGTATGTTGGCAGATTCTCTGAGTGAGCTTAGGGTTCAGAGATCAGTTGTACAGACACAGTGTTTTACAAGTGTTGGCTGTTGTCAGTGAGGGTCTAACAAAACTCCCTGCAAAACATGCTTATAAAACCTTTAAAAGCCATTGAGACTATACTGCTGATGGGCAGAATTTTTCATGAGATATGATAAACTTTGAGGAGAAGAGGGTAGGCTCACCTTTATTTTCTTTCTAAATTGAGGTTGACAAAAACCTTAATTTATTTTATAAATATGTATGTAATTGGTGGCATGGCAGACTGCCATGTGCTGTTTTACCTTGAGCACTGATAACAGAAAGGATGTTACACAGGAGATTAACATTATCTTTCCAGGAAAGAATAGTACCAGGGTTTTTTTTGTGTTCAAAGTCTGTACCAATGGCAATATCTGTGGCAGGTGGTCTCCCATAGAGCTCAGAATCTGACAGTTTTCATGTCATACTGGCCAAAAAGTGTCCTGAAGGTTGCAGGTCTTCTCACACATAAGGTTTGCTCCTTCTCTTTCTGGCAACAAAGCCATGCTTCGTTAACTGCTTGATTTTTCAGTTTTCTGCTGTGGAGAAGGCTATGGGAAGGGGCTTGAACTGAGTAGCTGCTGTTGTCTAAACATAAAGGTCTAACTGAGATAAATCACTGACATGCACTTCTGGTTAGGGTAATTTAAGGGATGATTTAGGAGCTCCTGATCTTGGCTGCTGCACAGGTAAAAGTCTGTATTAGGTAGACTTCTGACTCACTCTACACCAATATCATTCAGAATCTTTAATCTGAAAAAGCCTACTATTTAATAAGCCAAGTAATGATAATGCCATAGGGGCTTTGTGGTGTCATGACTAAGCACATTTACATTCAAGACCGTGGGACTGCAGCTACTTCTTCCATGTTTAACCAAACACCAAGAGACAAAGTGATAGGTGTGGATATCTCTCATCAAGAATTTTAGGCTTGATGAGAAGCTTGCTCCTGAGGTGAAGCTCTCCACCCTCTCCACCTTGACCTGCCTACTGGAGTGGTTTTGGATTGCACAAAGCAGGCACCTCTCATGTGAATAAAACCCAGAAATGTCACTCCTGCAGCACTGCAGGAGCTATGGTATTCCATGGGAACAGACTGTGAATGGTTTGCACTAGACCCTCCACTCCAAAGAGGTATGAAGCATTAGTACCAACTTTCTATAGATCTGCTCCTCAGTAAACTTGCTAATACAGACATAGTCTGTATGTCACCTCTGTGGCTCTGAGGCCAACTACATTCTAGTAATTACAAATCTTTTTTCACTTCCCTAAGGTCTGGATCAGGTGCCATATTCACAGCCTTCTGCAAGTAAGCTCTTTGAGTGACTTTGTAATACATATAGTGGGTTGGGAAAGAGGGGACAGAATTGCTGAAGCCTGAAAGGCTAGATCCATCAATATTTTGAAAGCTTTCTTTACCTTAAAATCAGCTATCAGCTGAAATGGCTACCTGAGATCTGTTGAATTAGAACTCATAAATCACACAGAAGCAGGAAACTTTTTCCTGACAGCTGATCTGCTATGCTTTGGAGCACAAGTGTGAGCAGGCCTCTGACATGTATCTGCCAGTATAACTTGTCAGTCCATCCTGAGATGCTTTCAGTGGAAAGACTGCCATGCTAACTGCAATCAATTTAGACTGATACACAGCAAATGAATGTGTTTACCTGGCATTTTTGGCACAAACACAAACTTTTTGTTAAGTGCATTCAATATAATTGTATAATGGCATATAGATGCACTTTCCATAACTTATTGGAAGTAATCCTAGTTCTAGTTTTTGTGCTTAAAAATAGATATAATGCAACTTTAAAGTAAAAGTCACCTGCAAGTTACTTTGTCTGTTGTGGATGTGTGATGAAAATCCTGAGAGCTTCGAAACTGGCTGTTGGCAGCTGTGAGATTTCATTTTACTCATTGATGATTGGATGCAAATGTGAGCCAAAGCAACTGACACAGTATTGCTCATATCTTACATGCCACTGCAGAAAAAAGTGTCATAAAAATGAATCACCTCTGCCCTGACATCATTCATGTTGTCTATAATATTCATGAATATAAAAAATAAAATCAAAGTACACGGAAAGTGAAACCAAGTGAAAAGGCAACATTTCCACTCCTCTGGACTGCTTCTCTCTAATGCTGGTGTGCAAGAAACTTTTAATAAATGTGATGGGGATTACCTGAGCCCTCGGGGGACTTTTTATGAAGACTTTCCTTAAGCTGAACCCATGCTAATGTTCCATGTAATTTTCATCCATGTGCATCTGGAATGACCTTCATTCCCCAGCAGGAGGTTTTAGCAGGAGAGAGGGAATAAAGACTGCCCATGGACAGCTGAGTTAAAATACTTCACATAGCCCAAGGCAATGCTCCATCCCATGTTTGGATAGGTGTGATTTAAAATACATGGTGGAGCCTGATAAAGGACAATTTTCAGAAGGTGTATTTTACAGCAGTGAAGTATTTTAACTCTTCAAGGGGTGACTGATGACTTGTGCTGAGTTTCTTCTCTAACTCACCCTAGGCAGGAGTATGTGTTTTCACAATTACTGTGGGTGGGTAGAGCTAGACATCCCTAGGTCAAAGACACCTCTTTCAAAGAGGCATTGCCATACGTATTCCACAGTAAAGGGAAGGTGCACTGCAGAAATGATGAGGCTTGGGAAAAGGAAAAGCTTGTGGAGCAAGGAATGTGCTGGTGACACTCACCCAGCCCCATAACAAATACACTGTCATTTATAACAGAGGAACTCCTCTTAAAGGAGACCTCTAAATATAAAAGGACTTGTTTGCCTTATTTTTCAGCAGATTTCTCAGCTGATCCATTCACGTAGACACTACACTTTTACTCAAGAGATTACTTCATGCCTAGAGGCACAAAGCTGCTCTGTGTGCCTCTCTGAGCCCTCAGACAAAATGTTCCTGAAATGCCACTTGTTGCATGGTTGCAAAGCTTGAGTCTTCCACAGCTGGCAGCAGCTCTGCCAGCTGTGGGTGGATGGGATAACAAAGAGACTTGCTTTAAAGCTGGAAGCAAACTGTTCAATTATCCTTTATTCTTTTGTCTCGTGGTTGGATACCCACTGGTTTGCTCAGCACTGCTAGGAGCCTGGATGGTTTAAGCCTGTGGTACAGCTTTTCAAGTTTTGATAAGATCAATTTGGTGTGTCAAACCTCACCTTTCAGGGACTTTCCTCTGTGGTGGAGGATGCTGTTCTGTGTGCTGACATGCTGCATAAATACTATTGTTCATTTCACTGCTGGCAGTTTTAAGATGCATTTCTTTAGTCCTGCAATCAAACTTTACACAATATAACTAGAAATAGTTGGAGTGCTCTCTTTTGAAGAAACATTCATGCTTTAAACTGTATGTAGCCTATGTACAGTAGAAGGCCAATCTGTAGTGTCACTGACAGAACAGACTCATGTATCTGTTCTTCCATATTATTATAACTTTTTGAACAAGCTATCAGATTTTTTGTTGTGAATTCTGGGTTTATGGCAGCTAGTCCAAGCACTATTAGTCATAGCATAGAACCTAATTCACCCTGCCTCTACAAAACCTTACTGCATCTTTATCAATTTGAAGCTTTGACTGCCTAATAGTTTTCTCTCCTAAACTATCAGCATTTTCTTTGCAATCAATTGACAACTGTACATTGGTAGCCATTCAAATATTACATCAGAGCCCTTAAAGGTCAGTTCCAACACTCAGTGAACAACCTTGTCATACACAAGCTCTTGGTGTAACTTGACCTTCCTGCTGTAATCCTGCACTGAGTACTAAAAAGCCTACTCAGGCATGCATTCTTAATTCATTAAAGAAATATAATATTTTAAATAATTTAAAATCCTCTTTTAGAGCTCTGAATCTGGCATTTCTCTGCAAATAGCGTTGTACCGGATTTTTTTGCTTTTAATGTTTGGGATGTTAATAACAAAATTTCTTTTCTTGTTAACTGTCATCAAATTGTAATGGGCTCAGGCTTTCTAAATGCTTAAGAGTAATGATAATTGTGGTGAATGCAGTCCGTCTTCTTCATGTACGTTTTTAATGCCAACAGAATAGATTCCTTTATGATAACAGAAATTATTATAATGCTGGCTGAAAATGAATACATTTTTGCTATAGTATATGTGCTAATACATTCCTAAAATTAAATTGCAAGCATTTCAGTCCTTAAAAAACTTTTCAAAGATTGAAATATATTGGCTAATACAGTATCTCTTATGCATTATAGCATACTAAAAATGCTTAAGCAGTCATACTGCTCAATAAACTGAATTTACTAGCCCACAGAAAAGCAGTACAGAGTTTAATAGAAAAAGGTAACTTTTTTTTACATGCTTTTGTACCTTTCCATGTGATGTAGCAAAGAATGAATGCTTGTGGGAGGATGCCTCATAGCTGCAGATAGGATAGAACAATGTCTGGAGTTTAACTCAGGAAAGCATTTAAGCATGTGCTTGTGCCAGAGTGAGAGTCATCCCACTGAGCTGGAATGGGAGACACAGATGTCCTCATTTCCCATTGACTTTCAGGAGACAGGTTCATGAAATGCACTGCTTCCCACAGAGCAAAACATGGAGAATAAGATATTCTGTCACTGTGATGGGTTAAATGTGAAAAATTGGGATTTTGGAAGTAGTAGATTTTCTACTGTCCTATTGTGTGGCTCTAATTTCCAAGCTGTCTGAAGTTAGGCTGGTTTTCTTTCCTTGCATCATCTGCTGAGGGAGCAATCCTGGCTCAGTAGGGCTGTCTGTGACCACAGAGATTCCTCTCCAACTGCACTGTACAAATGCAGAATAATTTAGGTTGGCCCGGTCCAATCTTTGGCTTCAAGCAGGGCCAGCTTCAGAGTCAGGTCAGATTGCTGAAGAATCAATACAAAATGCAATATCAAGCTGACAGTGGTTTTAGTTCACAGCAGGCAGTGCAAAAGGAAGGCCACTGCTGGTGCTCATTCTCAGGCAACTGGAAACTTGCATGAAGGGTGAAAATGTTGGTGCCAACAGTTAGCACTTATTGCCATGGGTTACTGAAGCCTAAGCTTCAAAGGCTATCACAGTCTTTTTCAATGGGAGGCTTTTTTTCCTAAGGAAAATCCGCAGTGGTGTTTAAAACCAGTGTCTCATGGAAGGTTTTTTGCCACAATTTATTGATAGAAAAATCTACTTCAGGGAAGGCCACCTTCCTCTCAGACAACTGAATCCTCTGTGGAAATTGCCCTGTGTGTGAATGTCTGATATAAAGCTTCTCCTGCAGCCTCTGTGGTCATGGGCCTGGCTGTCCAAAAGATGTGTTAAAATGATGGCTGGCTATACAAACATATATATTGAAGAATAGAGGAAAAGTCTAACCTCGCATTTTTAGGTGTTCGTCTCTCTTTTCTCACCTTACAGCTCTTCCCACATGCACAATAACAAGAGCTTGGATGGCATCATGCAAAGTGCCAAAGTGCCTGTCCTTCCTGGAGTGTCACCTTGGCTGCCTTTTGAGGCGGCTCCTCAGCCACTTGAAGCCACACAAACTGTACAGTGGGGTGACACCAGGAGCCCTGCTGAAGATCTGAGAGCAAGAACGTGTTGAAAATGCGGGAAACATTGCACATATCTTTTTTGAGAGGTAGTGCTCTCCGGTGCAAGGAGCAAGCCTCCCTGCTTCTTTAGGGGCCCAGTGCAGGAGGCAGGAGAAGAAGAAGATACATTTTATTCAGGAAAAGTGCTGGAAAAGTCAATACAAGGAGAAGTATTAATGCACGGGTGTTTTCTTTCTCTAGGGCTGACCCGGTGTAGAAGTTTGCCTTCACAAGCTTCTACAGAGGCTCTGTTGATTAACTTGCTAAAACGCAGGTTTAGCAATATTATAATGACAGAACACTGCTGTTTACTTTTGGAAAAATATTAACTTCTGCCACTTGTGAAGAGCCACAGCCAGATGGGAGAAAAGGAAGGATGGAAGCAGCTGCCTTGCTCAATGGGACAGCAAAGGGGAGGAAGGAGCAGACATGGAGCAGTGGAAGGATTTTTGAAGCAGCCATCACAAAGGAAATTATGCTCTTTTGACTCACTAATTCCATGAATTATATTACTTTTTCTCTGGCTGACTTTCTGATCAGATCACTGATGGTGTTTAGCCTCAGGCTTGAATTTAAGTGCAGTTGCTTAAGTGCTTTTCTGAATTGCATCAGTAGAAGTGCTGATCCCAGGTCCACTGAAGTCAACAGAAAGGTCTCAATTCAGCCCTGATGCAGCTGAAGCAGAGATGATAAGTAGCCTTAATGGATGCTGCTACCCAAACACACAATGTTTTGGCTTGTGTCCTCAATCTTAATGCAGAAACTGTTATTCACTGTGGGGAGAAAGGTAAACCCAAGACTTCATCCTGTATTTTAGGCATTCAGCTTGTATTAGTTACTGATAAAGATCATGCATTCTGATAGAAATTCTTCAGAATGGTTTTTCAAAGATTTTTTTGTAAGCAACACAGATTACTATGTGCTTATCTGGCAGCATAGCTTGTGTGTAGAAGCCAAAAATAATTGTACTGACTCCTCCTGGCTCCCCTTCAGAAATAAAAGCCAGCAGCCCATTGTCAGTTCTTTCTCAGAAGTCAGAGAGAAAAGTTTTCAAGATGAGGAATGTGGCATGCACCAGCATTTCAATTGCTTTTCAATTTTGGTTTCAGGAGCAACTACTTTCAGAACCGCCTTATTTAAATGTGCCCATTGTGGTAAATAAAGCATAGATAGCAAGATATCATAATATTTTAGTTTGTCCCACCCTGCAACAGGTAGTGTAGATAACAGTCTAGGATTATACGTGAAGGAAGTGTATCTCAGAGTAACTTCACTGTGCCACAGTTTAAATTATTTTTAGAGTTAACAGTTTTCTTACTTTCTGCTTCCTAGCTGGTACATTTATGCTAAGTACTCTGAGAAAACAGAAGTCTCTATGAGAGCTTTCCTAAGATGCCAAATATTTGTAGTGTTTGTAAATATACTTACTGTATAAGTATATATATGTGTTGAAGATTTGTGCGTGGGAATGGAGATGGCTCTTAAATGGTTAGCCAGGGCACTGAGGTATGTCAGCAAGAAAGCCCATTCCTGATTTCCTCACCAGCAAAGAAGGTCTGTCAATTAGCCAGTGCAATGGAGCTGTGCAAAAATACCCTTGTCAACATAAGCTACTGCTAATTACTAAGCTGCTTTCAGAGGCAGGTTTTTAAACATTCAAAATCCATAGCAAATATGGTGCTTCTTCTCCTAGCCCTCTCCTTATCCTTCTTCTCTCCCTGTAAAGGGAACTACTTTCATGTTTTATTTATTTGTAAAGAGCTTTGCAGTAATGGGTTCTTTAAGTCCCCTTGATGCTGACATCTTTGCATCATTTCAAAATAGCACGGAAAAATGATAGTGTCCTCCTCGTGCTGGGGCTCAGCATGAAATTCCTGTCACAGTGTTTGTTGTTGCAGCATTTCTCTGAGCTTAGGGATATTAGCTGGCAGGAGATTTCCTCTCCTAACAGAATTTTTAATTTTGGTTTGATGCAGAGGTATGCAGACAAGGAGCCCCACTGGAGTCTGCATGGGAAGTAGGGCCCAGCTCAAAATCTAGTCTACCTCAGCTGCTGTCACTACAAACTTCTCAAGAACCATTCCCTTGTTGGGAGAAAGGGGAATGGGAAGGAGGAAGAAATCACGCTGGCTTTCTGAAAAAGTTACTTCTCCTTCCACCAAAGCTTCTCTTCTGGATGTCTGATGGTTTGTGGGAATTGATGTGTCTCTGTTTGGTGTCTTCTCTATTCCCATCAGTAATAGCTTCCCATTGTTATACTGATTGGCATTGGTGTGGAATTAGCCCAGGCAGTGCCAGGTAACAGGGAATTCCCTACACCTGCTTTCCAGTTGTGACATTTTGGCACTCTATGGCAGGAAACAGGGGTAGGGATTCTCATTTACTTTTATTACATGGAAGTTTTACTCCATCACATCAGGCTGCCCTTCAGGGATAATTAGGGAAAAGCATTTCTTATTCTTCATCCATTGAAGGAATAGCTTTGATTTTGCAGCCAGGCCTTCAGGCTAGGTTTCTTGTATGGAGTCTATATATTTTCAGTCATCCTCAGAGACCTCCCTCAGTTACACTGGTGTAGCACCTCTGCATCTGATGCAGCTCCTGGTGATTTACCCACCTTGAGAGAGGTGTGTGTTCTGGGCTCTCCTTTCTCTCCGCTGCTTTCCAAACAATGAGCTAAACAAATGCTTCAAAGCAGAAGCAGTAGCCATTTGTTCATCAAGAGTGCCTATCAGTTTCTTGCAACAATGCCCATGGGTGTTATTATTTTTTCTTTCTTCTTTTTTTCCTTCTCTGAGCAGCTCCAGATCTTCCCACACCAATAAATGTGAGTTATACATCTATCTAGGACTGGGAGAATATCAAAAGTGCCTAGCTCCTTATTTGTTGTATCTGGCTCTGTTCCAGGCAGCTGATTAATTTTGATGATTCAGAATCTTTGGCAATAGAACACTGAAAATATGAAAAAATATACAATAAAATATATTGAAAGCAACTTGAAATGTCAGGTAGAATTCAGTGCAAATAATGTACCCATCAAGGGAGATTAATGGCATTTCTACACAACACTTCACTTCTTCTACATTCTAGATGGGAAAATAACCTGTTATTCTCGCAATTAATCATGGCTATAGATGTGGGTATTCTTTGCATCTGACAACCTCTGCTCTCATACGTTTTCCACCACACATGTGCTTCTCTTCCCTTTTAATTATTTCTTTGTATCATTCAAACTGTCCTTTGGCTTCTCCTGCTCGCAAGCAACTCTCATTTGCAGGTGACCCTTCCCTTCCTTCAATCCTTTTATTTTGTGTGGAACATGCTTATTTATGAAAGGATTTCTTTTTTCAAAAGGGTTATTTGCTTTGACTGGTTTGGGAAAGAAATTGTGCTTTCCCCTCAGAGCTCAGGTTTTTCAACTGACCTTTATGTGAGGGTGACCTTTGCTGAAAGAAGAGGAACCAAAATTACTCCTCCCTGGTATGATGAGGATGTCAGGCATGGGTGGTGGTGTCATGTCTTCACTTGGTCTATAAGACTATCTAAACCAGATGAAAAGCAGGGGATTATCTCCTCCCCAGCTGGTGGGTTTTAGCAAAGAAACTTCTCACACCATTCTTGTATTCTGCTTGCAGCTGGTCAAAGTGGCCAAGCAGACCTGAGGACTAATAGACCAGTGTTGCAATAATAGCTGAGTTTCTCAACGGAGATCCTTGAAAAACCACAGCATTGTTGACAACAAGTGATTCTGTCAGAAAATGCTCAAATAATTTTCTGTCCTTTTCCCTTGGAGATGTAGAAAAAGGACCATGGAAGTGTTTCAGGCTTGCCATAATGCAAACGTAATGACCCTCAGCGTAAGGTAAGATTACATGTGAAATGACTGTCACATAGGTACCAGTATTAATCTGGTTTTATTGGGGAAATGTAGGTCATCAGTGAGAAATGAGCTCAAAACTGAAAAGCAGGACTTTCAGGTCAGGGACAAAACGATTCTGCCCTTTGTTTTATTGGCTGCTAGTTCAGCAACACTGTCAGGCTTGTATGTGGCTGGGGCAAGAACAGAGAGCAGGAGGTGCCCTGCAGTGTCACCTGATATCCCACCTGGTATCACACCTGCCAGCCACGACATCCTGCTCTTTGCCTTTGGGGAGAGCATCTCCTGTCTGGACTCACCATCCCACCAGCACTCTTGAGGGAAATAGCAAGTCCCAAAGGAGAGCTCTTCATTGCTTATAAACCACTTTGCAGTGAAAGAGGTTCCTCCCTTTCAGTTAAGGTCCTGCTTTTAGCTTTAGCAGAAACCTGACCTCCTTTTGCATTGTTTCCTTACCGCCTGTTGCCTCATGGATTTTCACTCACATTTGCCTCCCTTTCCTTTCCCATATTTTCCCTTCCCTCACCTTAAAATTGTACTCTTTGCCAATTTTCTTGCCCCTTTCCTTTGCTATGATGCAACAATATGTATTTGTTGGTCAGTGTCCTTTTCTTTTACATGTTACTTCGACTTGCTTTGGGGTTTTCTTTTGCTTAGCACTTCTATGCTCCTTTTTCTGATCCCCCCTTTTAATTGCTCCTTCTGTTCTCAGCAACTATACCATCACACTATCTTTGATTTGCTCCTTTTAGTCTCCTCAGATCCCTTCATTCTTTCACCTACAACATTTTACTTCTAATTTCCTTTACTGGAATCTTCACTTGAATATTCCAGCACTTCCTTTAAAGAGTTCATTTCCAGGTGAATTTGAGGATGCTTCATATCTTATGAGTTACTGCAGGTCTGAATATTTTCAAAGAGCAATATTTCTGGATTGTAGCCAAAGCACCAAACCCTTCATCCCATTATGTAGTCTGGTTAGATGAGGAGATGAGTGTGAGAACCAGCTCCGCATCTCCGGCATGAAGCTTGAGCCTGCATCTCCAGAAGCCCCTGGAGAGGGTTTTGAGCTCAAACCCAGCCAGAGAGATACACTGAAAGTTGGTAGTGAGGGAAGACATCAGGAGCTGGTTCCTCATTTCCTCATTTGTCTCTGCATGGAGTGTCAGGGGCCAGCAGCCGTGCTGCTGTGCCAGGTCTGTCTCCGCACGGTGTGCTGCCTTTGCTCTGCCTTCCAGCGGCTCGGCGGCGGGGCACGCACATCCAAATAATGAAGCACCTCGGCCACACCTGCTCTGCACAGGGGGCTCGAATCACGGCTGTCCTGCTCCCTGGGGAGCCGCTGTTCCGAGGAGGATGAGGGAGCTGCTTTCTGCTCCGTCCCGCTGTGAGCAGCCTGTCAGCGCTGCTCTCCGGCGGCGGTCCCGCTTGGAGGCCAGGAGGAGCTCGTACAGGTGCCAGCAGGTTTTGCAGAAGCCTGCGGGGAGCCTGAGAGATGCGGAGATGAGAGCCGAGCGCTGCCATCCGCGGTGGTGTTCATTAAATACCTGCTTGCCCTGCTGGGGAGCGGAGGGGAGGCGGGGGAGCCCTGCCCGCTCCCTGCGGGATGCTGGGGAGCAGGGGCGGGCAGGCAGGACAGCCTCCCTCGGCTGGGACACGCTTCTGGACGAACGGGGCGGCGTTTGGGAAAGGTGGGAATAGCACGGGCAGGACGAGGGCTGCGGTGATCAGTGGGCTAAGGTGTGGGTGGCAGCTGGAAGGTTTGTGGCAGTGTGCTGGCCCGGGGCGAGTTACGGCGCTCCCTGGCACGGCGGGCATCCTCTCCTGAGCCACAGCAGCGCCGGTGCTCGCAGCGCTGCCTGCATCTATCTCTGCTGAAATCCTGTCGAGCAGTGCGGTTTTAATTGAGTGGGGGCTGGGGACCGCGAGTAAAGCTTGGTGAGGACAGAGGCACTTCCCCAGCGCGGATCTTTATTCCCTTTTGGCTGCCTTCCCACCTCCTTCTACCACCAAGGCTGTCCCCACGCTGTGTTCCCTCCCGGTGCTGCCCCTCTCGTTTCCTTCTCCTCCTGCCCACACACCGATGGGAGGACGAGGAGTGCTCAGAGCCAAGGTGTGTGGTGCCTGACCCCGGGCACAGGTCTCCTCAGACTCTGTTCATAAGAAATAAGGGAATTCTTCTTTGGATGCTTCCCTCCCCGCTGCCGTCAGCAGGCAGGTGGGTGCTCTCCCTCCCTGCCTCTGAAGCCCTCTGAGCCCCATCTCTTGCACTGCCTCTTTCCCCAGTCTCCAAATTTCTTGCTTTCAGGCCCACTCGCTACATCTCTTTCCCTTAAGTACGCTTCTTTCAGAAATCCTTCTGATAGCTTGTTCTCATTATCTTAATGAACAATTAGAGTGAATCCGTCAATGTAATTTCTATGTTCTTTCTCCTTGTCTTTGAGCAGCATGAGTTATACCCCTGCTCTGTGACTGCAAGCATGCCCCAGCTTTTCAAAAGATGGGGAAATATTCAAAGGTGCCTAAAAACTTCTCTCCTTCCGGCTTTGAGACTATTTAATTTTTTAGAGGAGATTATTAAGGCTGGCTGCAAAAGAGGGTAAAGTAATTGATTATTAAAAAAAAAAAAAGATAACTGAAGGCTATTATTTCCTCTTCTAGCTGGAAAGCAAACAGGACCACTGAAATCAGAAACATCTGAATTTTCAATTGGTACATAGAGCTTGCTGGATACCTCCGTCCACCCCTGGTGAAGGAAGGATTGTTTGCCTGAAAGTTTCATCTCCAGCAGAGCTCTGCTTAACTGAGGCACCAAAAATACCTGTGATGCTAGTGTGCATTGAACAAATGTTTAAAATAGGGTAATGCTAGCTCTGCTGATACTGAAGTTCTGGCTAGGCTTCTCTTCAGTGAGGCTGAAAAGGATGCCACCTTGCACAAAAGGTATAAACATATATTTGTATGCAGAGTCTTGGATAGTTCTGAGATGATATTTGAATTTAAACATTCATTAAAACTGAAATAGCTTCAAGTCAGTGGGTGAGCTGGGAGAGACAGACAGATAATGCTACTGTGAATGGGGCCATATAGTGATGCTTTGTTCCCAGCAGATTGTGCAGATTCCAGCAATGTTTTGTCTTTATGTGTTTCTCACCTTCTGTCTTACCTCTTTAACTTCCTGAAGGAGCAGGGAAATAATTGAAGGCTGTGCTGGCTTTCTAAGTTGTTGTAAATAGCCAGGAGAGCCACAGTTTCAGGGTAGTAAAGTCGATTTCTTGCCACTCTTAGATCCATTGACATAGGCTCTCAGGAGGCTGGTGCACATAGTGTCAGGGGTCCCAGGCCCTGCTGTCCTGACCCCTCCTTTCTGTTTGGAATTTGAAGATCCTGGGGGTTCAGAAGGAGTGCCCTTGCCACCCCAAAGCAATCTGGCTCGATTCAAACCCCACAGCAGCAGGAGCCTGCTCAGCTTTCCATAAGGATTCACTGTTTCATCGTTTGCCATCTTCTTGCAGTTTAATAATAGGCATCTGGTACCTGTCACTGTCAGCTCCCAGGTGCTATATTTAGACAGATCAGTATGGTGATCCCAGTGTTCGTGTCAGTGGGCCACCCTAGAAATAGCACTGAAATAACACACTAAATAAAGCAGCACTTATGGGAACAAAAATAGAGAACTTTGTTCAGTTACTTACAACAAAGAAATTAGAACCTCTTTGCATTTCATGTTTTAATACAGAATTGAGTTTATTCTGTACCACCCTCACCTCATTTTTCAGTCTCTCTCTTTTTTTTCTCCCCATAGGTATTACCTGTGGAAAATCCTAGAGGTAGAATGATAAGACGGAAGCTCCAATATTTGAAACTGAAACAATAGTGATAATTTTGTATCTGAAAAGAGATAAAAATAGCTTTCTGGAAGGGTGTGGCAACCACAGTATTCAAATAATGCTATTAAATGAAGAAAAGTGGAATAACTTTTAGAAGAAATGAAAATATATTCTTTTCAGATTCTCAAACCTACAAAAGTCCAATTTTCTTCTATTTTTTTTCCCTAGAAAACAAGTAGAATGCAGTGTTTTAGTTGATATTTCATTTATATTTCTGACATTTTTATACAGCTAGGAATGATAAAGCAATTAATTAGAAATCATGAGTATGTGACTGACTGAAATCTGTAGAAAACTTCATCCAAAAAACCCCACAAATCACAAAATATGTAGTCATTACCGAGTTAGGTAGAAAAACACAAAAACCTTGAAACCCAAAACCCAGTGAAAGTTGTTTAAAGTGTCAGTGTTTTTGGAAAAAAAAATCTGTTTGGATGACCTCTTAAAAATATTTTAAGCAAATTGGCAATGTGAAAAATGTCTCATTTGTCACATGGGATTGTAAAAATATCAAAAGATTTCTTTCCAGTGTTCAGTTTTTCTCATTTTTAAAAGGGAAATTGCATTTCAAAGCTGAAAGCTATTCCAGACTCAAGACTGAAATGTTTTATGAAAATGTCATTGCTTTTAAACATTTTTAATGAAAATTTTGCAAAGTTCATGGCTTCACAGAATGTTTTGCTGTGTTCAGTTCCTCATTTTCTAGGAAGGCAAGTTAATTGTGAAAAGCTTTTGGAGGAAGGTGCAACAGAGCAGCTTCCCACTCAAAATCTTCCATAACCCAAGATGACAGTCAGTAGTTTTGTGGTAATTTTCAACAAAAGTTCCTCATATTTGCACTCTTAATGAGCTTCTTACTTCAGAAGTTTTGTTTCCACTGTGGATTTGTGGGTAAAGTGCAAGAATAACCCCAGATCCCAGTTTTGTGCTTGGATAGGACAGAGACAGACTTTTGGGTTTCCAGGGTATGTGGTGTTGTGTTTCTCTTTCATTCTCTTGGCAAGGAGAGTGAGCATCTCTTGCTCCCCAGGTGGAAAGGGCAGTCACCTTCCTCTGCTGTTAAACCTACAAGGAATTGGGTGAGTGTCTGGAGGAAGGCAGGAAGGAAGGCAGGAAGGAAGGAAGGAATCATCTCCCATGAGTTTCACATGGAAAATGCAGTGTCCTAACCTCTCCCAGTGGAGCAGCCTCCATGCGACCATGACAGCATGTAAACCACCGTGTTCTCCCTTGGCTCCACTCCATTAAAAAAAGATGCTCTTCCCTGTTTGGCTGTGTTGGTGTCTCAAGCCAAACCCCTGCTGGGAGCTTGAGGACAGCATTTCTGGCATCTCTGACCCTGTGCTCCTTCAGGCCACCCCACATCTCCCAATGAAGACCCCTCAATCCTGGTGCCTCCAGGCCCCGGGAGATGAGGACAGCAGCTTCTAGCTTCTGCCAGGGAGACAAGGTCATGGGTAATGGAGTGTGTGAGGCTAATGTGACCTCAGAGCACTTTAAAGAGCCATATTCTTTCCTTCCACACCAAAGGAAGAGCTATTGCAGGCAATTTGGCAGGAACTAGCCAGCAATTAATTGAGCAACAATTTCACCCATTGCAAGGTCCTGTTGTGAGGGTATTGATGGCAAAGTGACCGATGCCTCCCAGGCTGCAGGTAAATGTGATTCCTGGTGCTGGAGTCAAGCTGACCTAGAGGAGTCAGTAATGACAGACTTCTGCTAAAGAAACAGGCTTTTGTAAGAATGAGTAACAGCAATATACTATATTATATGTAATGTTACACATATCAGTATGTTTCTTGATTTTTAGTACGAAACAGTCTTGTTCAAGCCTACACAAACAGAAACTAGCTGGCTGTGGATTTTGGCTGCTAATGTTGTTAAGGCAGATGAGGTTGAAAAAGTTTGACTCTTCCTCCTTTCGTGCCTCGGTTGATGCATCTGGAAGTGGATATTCATGTGGGTGGTGTGAGGAACAGTGCTTTTAAGGGAGGACCAGGGAGAGGAGAATCCCTTTTCTTGCTGTGCTGGGCATCTCTGTGCCTCAGGGCTCCTTTGTAGCCCTGCTTCTGAAGTGGGGCTGGTTCCTCCATGGCCAGTTTTAGGGATAAAGCCCCCCAAACATGGAAAATAAGGCTGCAGTGTTTGAGAAGGCTGCCAGGGTACACTGCTGAGCTTGTCTTCCGTGATGGCATGGGATTTGTTCAGCTGTCAGTGCTTGTGCCTCTCCAGTCATGCTGCAAGCCTGGGCAGGGGAAACAGTTACACAGAAGCAAACGATGAACATTATTCATTATCCTGATTTTGTTGGGAGGGCTCAGCAGTTCAAGAGCTCTGAGGGAGTAATTGAAGCATTAAAAACAAAGAGCTGACTTGTTACGGCGCTTGAGAGAGGAATGAAAAATAAATGGGAGAAGGGAGTTCAGATGTGTGGGAGAATGCTGGTGGCTGAAATTTCAGCCTGCTTGAGAAATTGTCTCTCTTCTTGTATTACTGTCTCAGCTGGAGTTTTTGTGGGGCTGCTGCAGCTAAATTTCAAGCTGGATGAAGTTGACAGAAGCACAAAAGGGAGTGTTCCTTGCTCCTGCCCCAACAAAAGAGGGGAGGGAGTGTGGGCGGTGTTGCTCTCACAGGACTTGGTTTCCTGCTGCTTCCAGATACATCTTTAGTCCTAGATGGTCCTTCTCTCAGGAAGGGTGGAATCTGTGCTCAGTGTAGGCTCCTAAACTCTGGGATTCACCTCAGTTTTCTATTCACCAAGTCTAGATACAAAGATTTTGAACCCACTTGTTCTCCAGACCTTTCTCTGGTGACAGGAGTTCACAAGGCACTGTAGTGGACTGTGCTTTGCTTAATTTTCGCACTGGTGGAAAACATGAAGTGCTAAGTTATTAATGTTTCAAATGAGATATAAATCCTAAATCCTTGCTAATCCTTATATCCATAGCACAAAACCATACAAATGGCAAGATGTGCAGAGCCTCAGCTCATAAGGAAGATGCAATTATGGAGCCAACTGCACCACTGGGCAGTGATGGGGAAAACTCAGATGTTTAATTTGCTGTGGAAAAAATGAGGTTCACAACTTGTATTGTCTATCTCCCAAATTTATAAGCCTGACAAACATATCAGGGTACTGATAGAATGAATAACTTCTGCTTTTAGCCAGAATAAATTGTCTCTCTGTTAGTATATCCCTCTCATTTCCTGTCCTTGTGGGTTTCAAGTGAGACAAAAGAGAATTTTAAGGTAAGTTGGAAAAATCATAGCAGCAAGGTGAGGAAATTATGTGATAACTTCTGGCTTCATCAAACAGCCAGCTCTAGGTGCATCTGGGCTATGGTTATAATCTAATTCCCATAGCCATTTTTCCTTGCATGCAATTTTTCCATATTGCAAAATACTTCTGTGAGGCGAATGGCTGTACTGGAATGGGTGGGGAAAATTAGGCAGAGTTGAAAAGCAGAGAAAAGCTTGATACATTCAAACCATCTTTCATTATTTTAGAAGCCTTTCCCTCTCCCTTCCCTTGGTATTACTGATGGATGCAGCCTATCTGGAAAATGGACATGCATACACTGCTATATAGAAGTGGGTTTTGACTGAATCCTAAAAGATTTTAACTCATCCATCAATTGATTATATTGTCATTGCTACATAAGGCTGTTCAGCATAGAGCATCTATTACTGAGGCTCTGATTGAAACATTGCCCTTCTTGTGCAGAACTATTTAACTTTGTGTCTTCAAAATGAAATGCGAAATGTTTCTTATCTTGCAAAAAGACAGATTTATTCTCAGCCTTTTGAAAAACAGGTATGTGAATCTGAAAACATTGCTTTCAGTGGGTACATGTACAGGTGCCAAGTTTTCACCAACGAGGCTTAACTTTCAGCCCTAGTGAAAATAACACACTGTGACTAAGTCTGGTCTAACACAAAGATTGAAATGCACGCGTCCTTCCCCCAGAAACTTCCCATTTTGTGGCTTGCACAAGCACGCTTGGCAGACAGGTGGAATGTGGTTTGGAATTAACTCGTTGGCTTGTCGGGTTTTTACTTGAAGGAAAGGGTGGGGAAGACGATGGCGTGGAGGCGATGGTGGTGTTTGGTGTTTATTTTCTCCTTTGAAAGGCAGGACAGGTTGGTGTCTGCGGTGTTTTTCCCGCGGCGCTGCCGTGCTCGGGAAGCGCAGCCGGGCCGGCCCCGCCGCCGCCGCTGGGTGCCAGTGCAGCCCCGGCGAAGGCAGCGCCTCCGCCTCTCCCTGCCCGCTCTGCCCCATTCCCGCGTCTCTGCATCCATTCCCGCCTCTCTGCCCCCATTCCCGCCTCTCTGCCCCCATTCCCGCCTCTCTGCACCCATTCCCGCCGCTCTTCCTTCCCCTTCCTGCCCCATTTAAACGACACCAAAGTCCCCGCGCGGGCCCTGCCCAGCCCTGATGCCAGCGGAGCCAGGGCAGCGCCAGCACCGCGGGCGCGGAGCCCCAGCTTCCCCTGCCGAAAGGCTTGGCAGGCTCCGAACGAGCGTGGCCCTCTGCTTTGGCAGTCTCCAAGTCTGGCTCTTCGCTGTGTCTTTGACCTGAATACCGTGGGGAGGGCAGCGGGGCTGGCGGCGCGCAGACCAGGCTGCGCTCCTGCGGGACTCAGCGGAGCAGCTTCTCTTGTTCCCATCGGGATTAATTTTTCCAGCCTTGCAAAGCAGGGTCAGTGCTGACAGGCTATGATGAGCACTGGATGAACAAGGGAAGGACGGTCTTCCTGCCCAGCTGCTCCTTGCCTCCCTGTGCAGTTCACCTCAGTTGTCCCTCAGTGTGACACTCTTGGGGCTGGAAACATCAGAGGCTGGGGATGTGGTTTATCTAGTCATCACTCGGTTGACTAGAAAAAGATTTAAGCTTTCCGAGTAACCTGGAACTGGGGGAGCCTGCTACTACCCTTTGATAGTGCTAAGAATTTGTGACTGATTTAGTGCAACACCTTTGGTTTCAGCAGAGGGAGGAAAGAGCATCACTTCTTTCTAATAACCAGCTCTCTTTGTTCCTTCAACTTGGTAACTTAAGAAATCAATTATACAATTGATTTCCAAAAGGCAAAATTAGGCTGGGAAGCTGTAGACAAGGATTCTTAAAGAGTGTGCAAATCCAGGGGTGGTAATACAATATCTTTACAGCTCTTTTAAGCCGGTGTTCTAGGAGCAGAAAAGTATTGTCTTCACCTCCAAAATAAAGGTAAATGAGCTACATGCAAATAAACTGACCTTCTTAAGTAGCACATCTAATCCATAGCAGAATAGGAAAAAGAAGGTAGAACTCCCAAATCCTGCATGCCACCACTGGCTACATAGAGAAATGCATAAATACAACTATTAGCAGAGCTATGTCAAGATGTTTAGCCAAAAGCCTAATGGTAGGTGATCTTTTGGAAGTTACTGCTTCTAGCTAGTGCTATGATGCCCCTGAAGGTAAAGGGATCATGAAGCTGCTGTTCAAAAGCATTTCTACAGTCATGGAAAGTTCTCCTCCATCAGCAGGTTTATTTTTTTTTAGTAAAATCACACAGCTTGAAGAGAGGATAGTGCCTAATGCCAAATTGTGTTTCTTTTGCAGATTAAAAACCTGGAGCCTGCCATCTCTGAAATGGCCATAAACATCTCCTAATAATGTTAAGGATCACAGATGGGCATCAGGAGGAGCTTAGGCTTTAAAAAGAAGCCTGTCACTGGGGCAAAATTTCTCCAGGAGCTGTCAGGAGCACTGTCTCTTTTGAATGGTTCCTGTTCACAGAAGTAACAAACATATCATTATTTTGTATTCCCAGAGAGCCAAAAGGAGGCAGTCCACCCCAAGCTGCCTTCAAAAGCAAAGATCCTGCAATCAGAAGCAGCAGCTCTGTGAGAGCTGAAGGAAGATGTGAGAGAGGAAGCAGAGAGCTGTGAATGATGTATGCCAGCCAGGTGTGGCTTTAAAAAATGCCAGCAGGAATGCCTCTTGGCAGTGCCTGCATGACAGAAGCTGCTGAGATTGGGCACGTCTGACAATGTGAGGTTGTCACCTCTGTCTCATGGACATCTTGTGCTCAAGGATGAAGGTAAGAGGTGGAAAGGGAAAGGGTATATGGCCAAAAATGAAGCTGAGGTACAGCTCCCCACTTGGGTGTCCTTTCCATGAGGCCACAGTGCTGACCGGGTCTGTTGAGCCTTGAGTTTCACCCCTCTCTGGAATAAACAAACAAAATCACCTTGGTCTGTGACATACTTTCTGCTTTTCTTGTATCTCCTCAAAGTGAAAGCCTTCATGCCAGAAAACAATGCTCTTTCTCCCTGTGTTTTCACCTTTCAGCTCCCTCTTTTCTTGCTTTGCCCACCCTGCCTCCAGCGTGTCGGCAAGAATATCCTTTTCCAGGAAAAAACACATGTACTTGATGTTTAAAGCATCACATTTCTTCCAGTTACTATTGAAATAATGCTAATTTTATTTTCATGCCTAATTCTATTTCCTCTCCTGGCCTTGCCAATTATGAAGACATTTGTGCTAAATACAAGTGTTCTTCTCCCTTTATCATCCAAGGCCATTTAGCAATTCTGCAATCTGTGACATCATGATTCATCACCAGTGACTGCATTACAGATGCAGGCAGCACCAGGCAGCCTTTAAATTGGGTGGTGGTAGTGGCAGGTGCCTGCTAACAGAGGTCAGAAAGTGGAGGCTGGCTTGTAAACAACGTGGTCGCTGCTGATCTGTGACATTGGGAAGGTAAAAACTGTGGGGTGCCTGAAATGTAACACCCAGGCCAAGTTTGCCTAAGCAAGATCAAGGGTGTGGTGAAAGGTGACCTTGGTTGTCCCAGTTCCTGAAAAGGCAACTGTGTGCCACCCATCAACCTGCTGCCCACACAGGCCATCTCTCCTGTCAGGTGTGTGGGATTGGGAGGAAAGTCCCTGGGAACTCAAGTACCTTGGGGGATGGGGGAGGTTGGCTCTGCAGCACCCAGCTCTGGAGGTGAATAGCACGTGGCTGCCTGGTTTTGGCAGCTCAGCTGGGAAGCAAGAAGGAAGGATGGGAGAGACCTCTGTGAGGCTGAACAGCATTTCCATCTTCAACTGTCAAATGTGAATGTAAATTGGAAGTATCAAACACTATTTCCCAGTAATGAATATGCTTTTCACTTGTGCATCACAGCCTACAAATGCCTGAATATTTCCATCCCTTCTTCCACTCTTGTTTTTTGGTTTACTTGGATTGCTTGTTTTTAAATTCCAAACCCTGTATCATAGATGTGCCTAAGCAGCTGCAATGAAAGAAAATGATGCTGCCAACTTAAAAGGGGAAGAAGGGAGTATCCTACACAGTGTACATCAGTGTAGCCATAACAGTAGCTCCCTTGGGTTATACTTGCAGGTCATCATGATCTGAGATGGCAGTGACCACTTCACACAAAACCTCCCCAAGTGCTTGTCTGTTTGGAGAGGTCTGGAAGCATGGTGGGTGCTGAACCAGTGTAATGAGCTGGTGTTTGCAGCAGCACCAGGTCACTTGCTAAAGTGTGTGCAAATGCGTGTGCACACTGTGACTGTGACCTGAACGTGCTGGCTGCATGGTTGACTGCCAGGATGCCTCAAGCAGCTGCCTGTGAGCTGGCCTCAGGGTGACAGGTGGCCTCAGGGTGACAATGGCAACAGAAGAGCGCCAGCCCCTGTATCTCTCTGAACAAAAGGGACTCAGCTACCATCTCAATCCTCTCAAGTTTCTCTCCTTGTCCTCTTTGCCCCTGGCAGAGGTCAGCTAATTACAGCATTACAGCCTCAGTGGCTGTTTCAGTGGCTGAATTCCCTCTGCACTTTCGAGCACAAAGCCCTTGGATGGGGTGAGCCCATGCAGCTGCCTCTCTATAGATGAGCTTGGCTTTGCTGCCCACTTTCGGGGAAGCAGCTTTCTCCCCCCCCCGCAGTGTGACTGCCCCTCGCTCTGCAGAGGAGAAGGTGGCAGCTCTGGGTGTAACTGCACGGGCCAGGTGCTCTTGCTGGAGGACAGGGACTATGGAAGCTGGGAGACAGGGCTGTTGCTCTCACACAGGCTCCTGCCCTGATGAGAAGTCTCCCTAGCCATCAGGGATTGCCTTACCCTTTTAATTTGGTCAGGGTAAACAAGGAGCAAAAGGACAAGAGGCCTCTATGAATACGTATGTCTGATGATAGCCTGTCTTTCAGCTGGTACATTTTTAGGAGTTTGTCTTTCTATGTCTTAGGAGTACTCCAGTGATAGAAAATGAGCTGAGCATCCCTGTGTATTTTTATGTTCCTTTACTGTGTCCTTCAAAAAAAAAAAAAAGGTGGCGGTTGAAACTTTTTTTTTTTACTTTTTTTTTTAAACTCCTTCTTTGGCCTCTGAGAATTTTGGTGAAACTTGGGTCATGTTTCTCCAGATTTGTCAGCAGCTAGAGATGTATTTGTCTCACTGAGTCTGCACCTTCAGCTTGTAACAGTGTGGTCCAGACTACTGGGAATAATGTTGTGTCTTGCTGTTGATGAGAATGGCAGGGCTGTGGCTACACAGCCATTGAGCAAAATTTGTGTTTTTTTCTCAAAACATAAGGGATGTGTACTAGTGATAGAATTGAGATTTCCTGGGCTTGTCAGAAACACATGAATCTGGTCTCATAAGGCCAGGCTTACTCATCATCAGTATTTTACACATGGTGTGGACCTATGTTGCATTTTTTCAGTCTGAGTAGAGAAGCAGAGCTGGGAATGAGACACCAGTTTGTCTGTGCTGTGGCACTGTGGTGAAAGGGTACATGGGGCACTCCATGTTGGTGCCTGCTCCCAGTTGCACATTTTGGCTTGAGGGATAGATGTGTGCACAAATATATGGATTTTTCTCTGTTGTTTGTAGTGGAGCAAACTCAGCACCTACTAAAGTCAATGCTTTTGCGTCAGTGCAAAAGTGAAAAAAATACCCCCCCCCAAAAAAAACCCCAACAAAAACCAAACCCAAAACCAAACAAAAAACAACCTCTCCCAGCAAAAAATAACCACAAAAAAACCAAAACAAAAGAAAAAAACAAAACAAAAAAAAACCCAACAAAACAAACAAACAAAAAACCCCACCACAAAATTGCAAGAAAAAGGAGGCAATGGGTTCAGAATTACTTTTTCTGAAAGATAAAATTGTAAAAGTTTTAATTTTTGAATATTGTAATAGTTCTGTTCGTGAGCATTCAGTGCCTTTTAGCAAATCTTAGAGTTAATTTTTTTTTATAATGACAGTTTGTAATAAAACATCCTGCAGGGTGTGCAGAAAGGGAATGGCTGAAGATTTTTGATTGCTGGTGACTGTTTTGAGTCATATGGTGGTTTGGTCGTTATTTGCTGCACCAGAATATGCTTGCTTCTTAAAACAGTGCAGTGAGACAGTGAGACTCCGCAACCAGAGTAAGGACATTAGTGCTGAGCCAGTTTTCCAATAGAGATGTGAAGGTATTAGCTGTATCTGTGGATATGAAAAAATACATTATCACCTAGTGCCTCTTAAAACTTGCCAATTTATTTATATTCTTCACGGGTTGGATGCCTATTGCCAGAATTTATGGCAAACATTTGAGATAAAGGTAGTTGTAGGTTTAACAACAAAAGTGATAAAGAAGCTGTGGAGGGCAATGAAAATTGATGGGGAGAGAGAGTGATGAACAACAAAAGTGCCATTACGGTCAAGTGATGGGGTAGAAGGTGAAAAAGAAAGAGAAATGGGCTGTTTGCAGTAGTTTGGATATCTTCAAACCACCTTGTTCAGCTGCCTGTGAACATCAGCTTACTTTATTTACTGTTGCACTTGTTGGTAATGTCACTGCAGTGGAGTGAGATACCTGATTGTCCATGCTCATTCCTTTTTGTTTGTGAGCTGCGATTTGTGTATTTTTTCTCATTTTTCCCAAGACTAAGAGAAAAATACCCCCAATACAAACAAAGCAGGGGTGTAACTTCTAGGACAAAGACCTAAAAATTGCTATCTTTTAACAAAAAAAGTACTCTTTCCTTAATGCACTTTCATATATTCAAAAAATGGTCTTGTTTTCATGGACAAAAGAGGGAAAGGGTGGTTTTGGAGGTATATTGTTGAATGGATGTGAGTTTTCCCTGGGAGCCAAGCTCACAGGGAGGACTTGCAAGTCTATTATTTTAACACTAGAAGGGTGCGTGTGAATCGGTTTCTCATGCAGTTTGTAAAAAAAAAGCAGTAAATGTTATGACCCCTTTACCTACATCATGCTTTTACTTGTGGCTGCCTCTGATGATAATGCAGTTACTTGTGGAGGCAGCTGGTCCTTGTCAGGCATAATGTAATCAAAATCCAACCGCTAATAAAAATGAAAGAAAAGGGTAAGAGAGGAAAATTTAGCAGCCTCTCATATCACTAGTGAAGTTTTGATGACTTAAAATGTCAAGAAGAGTGGATGCAGCATTTAGGGAGAGTTTTTTAAAACCTTTTTTCCATCTCTGTAGCTTCTGTGACCCTACTACTTCTGCCTAATGCTGGTTGCTGGAACAAAAATATGAACTGTGTTTCCTTTTTTTACCAGATTTAAGTATGGAGAGAAAGGGAAAATACATTATTCTGGAAAGCAAACCAGAGAAACCTCAGAACAGGGAAAACGTCCAACTGAAGAAATGCTAATAATTTTGGGAAATTCTTCTAGCTAAAATTCTGTTCATCCCAAAGCTCTGGGTAGTGCCACAGTGAAAGTCTCCCTTTAGCTCATTTCACATTTTATTTGTTTTGATTTAAAAATTTCCAGGGAGGTAGAAGGTGGACAGATGTGCTCTGTCAGACGTAGCAGGAGTGTGTATGAAACTTCTGAGTGCTCCTTGTCTGCTTCAGCATAAAGTCAGCCAGCAAATTGAAATCTTCTCCAACAAGGATTTAAATTAAATTGACTGCCTTTGCATTGGGTCAAAGCAAGAGCATTCATATAATCAATTAATGTGGCTCAGCTTTGCGGATGGCAATCTCCAGTTGAGACAATAATGAACAGATGGGGCTTGTAGCTTATTAAATTGCTACCTCCATGGCATCTGTGCCATGGACTAAAAAGCAGGTAGGGTCATGTTTTGCATAAATGTATTGCATGACCTTGGGGGAGTCTTTCAATTGCTTTCTGCCTTGGTTTCTCTTCTTCCAGAAAGCCTTTAAAGCATGAACTCTTCAATGCCTACTTAGGAAGATGATTCTCTCCCAGTGGCTAAGACCTACATTTGGAGTTGCTGACGGTAAAAAAATATTGGTTGAGCTATTTTAATAATGCTGATGTAGACCCCTAGTTTAGATGCAGCTACATGGGCAAAAATAAAGCATGGCTTTCTGCTTGATAAATACATTCTTTTTGTGAAGTGGTTGTGTTTTTTTTTCCCCCCCTGGAAATGAGGGAGTGGCATTGCCTGAATTATGTGCCAGAAGTGGCTGTCAGCATGCTCTGCCTCAAGCTCAGAAATGACCAGAAGGGATGTGGATAGATGAGTGCCTTGCTAAACCTGAGGCAGTATATATTGCTGAGAGGAAGGGTGTGTTAGCTGAAGTTTGGCTCTGTGGCCCCTCAGGTTATAGATGGGCTGGCAGAATGAGCCCCTGTCTTTGCCATGTGCTGTGGGAAGATGTATCATGGGTCTCAGCAAGAAGGTTTTGCTCATATAATCACACTTGAAAGCCCTCTTCCAGCCCAAAGCAGGCCTGAGTAGTGCTCTAACCCCGGCTGCAGTACATTCCCAATCCCACTTGTCTCTTTTAGCTGCAATAATGTAATTGCTGCTATTAATAATAAACTGACAGGCTGTCTTTAAATAACTGTAGGGCTGACAGACTAGTGTCGGTTGGATGCTCCAAAGTTTGACTAACAGCAGGGAGAAATAGAACAGCTCCATTCCCAACTCTTCATGCAGTTAAAGAAGGGATGGCACTGGGAAGAGGCAATAGAGGGCTGGCACGTGGCACTGTGACACCTCAGGGACTTTCTGCAGAGCAGCTGCTCTGTGACTTGCCTGGTTTCTCTGGGAAAAGACAAATTTTCATGCTGACAAGTGAAATTTCAGAGCTTTGCTAGAAGTTCTCTTGTCTTTTAGCAGGTGTAAGTTCAGGTTCTTATGTGAGTATGTGTGCAGCCATTGGCAAGCAGAACCAGAGTGGAAGAAGAAGCCAAATTCCAAGGTGCCCCTCCATTTTCCCTCCTTGGATGAGCTGAGCTGGTGCTCCAGCCATGAGGCAAACTTCCTGCAGAGACATGCAGTCAGGTCAAAGGGCTGCTGTAATCCTGCAAGCTGTCTCTGGGAAGCTGGAGTTTAGCCCAGGCCTCTCAGCACCTGCTACCAGCATGGTCTGTTTGATTTGGTTTTACCTGTTTTATCCATAAAGGGAGCATCTTGGAAGGGGACTTAGGCGTCAGGATGGGACCATAGGATCACTGAAGACAGTATCAGAGTGGAGGGATGCCTGGGGGAAGATGATGGCACCTGTGTTTTGACACTCCAGAGGTCTCTGACAGGCAAAATCCACCCACTCAAGAGAGTTACTATGAGGGGAGGGTATCCAAATCTGACACGTTTCCAAGGATGGGACCTAATGTCTTACTTTCAGAGCCTCAGTGGGGGATGGTGTAGTTCTGCAAACTGGGTTTTGTAATAGAAAATCTGGCAGCATCAGCATGCGGATGCGCTGCTCTGACATGCAGTGGGCTCCCTGTCAAATGAGAGGGGACGAACAAGATAATGAGCCAAGGACAGAGAAGCCTGGCATGTGTAAAAGCCGTAAAAGAGCTTGGGTATTATCTGTGTATTTTAACCCCTGAATTATTTTTTGGATGATCTAGCATGCTTATATGAGGACAAAATGGGTTTCTGGCCAGCGTGGACATTTAAAGTCATTTTGGAATCTCTTTCAAAGCTTCATTAATATCTGCAATTATAGGCAGCTACAGTGCACTTGACCCAGTGTGCTAGTGTCATCAGGCTAAGCTGAATGAATCAAAAAACTTTTTATCATAGTCTCTGACCCTGCTTTGGCCACAGACACAGAGGGTGAGTAGTAAAATCTTTTACCTGCACCAGGTGACCAAGTCCATGCATCTATGTAATATGTGTTTCTCTTAAAAACATTTTTGTTTGCTTATAAATGTCTTTAGTACGTAAATGAGATTATGGAATTTCTGTTGTATTTAAGCTGTTACATAAAATGATAGTTTCCAGTGATGAGAACAATTAAGCATGCAGGATATAATGAAACTTGATAGATACTCAGCTGCTGTCGCCCCTATTAGTGTGCACAGCTGTGCATGTGTTCAGCATTTGCAGGTTAAAGAAGCAATTAATCTGAGCAGGGTGAATGTGAAACTCTTACTTAAGCACACAGATTGTGAACCTCAGCCCCCAACTATTTTGTTAAGGTCACAACTCAAATTGCAACCAGCTAAGTAAGTCTGTTCTTCTCAAATCTCACAATTCTAATCAAATATGAGGGGTGATACTGGTGAATGATGTCCTGGTGCCATAAATCCACATTGCCAGCAATTTGTGCATGTAGTGTTAACTGACATGGTGATTCATATCTGCTATGATTAAGAGCTGAATGGCTTTGATAAAATTTCTGTGGGGTTAGATTACTAAAACAACAAAATGTCAAGGAGTAACATTTGATATTTTTGCTCATGAACAGGCTTTGTGTGCTTGGGCGAGCTCTTAAGGGCTCTCAAGCATTTGGCACGAACAGCACAGTACTTACAGCAGTTGGTGCCCACTGCATTTTGTCAGGCTGTGAGATTTGCAGGGTGTGCTTGCAGGCTCCGTGCCTCCTGCTGGGCAAGCAGGAGCTGCAAGGGCCTTTGAACATCCTTGTGCTCTGCATGAGGTGAGAAGGGAGAGAGACAGGGAGTTGTCTGTTTAATTTCATTTTAAAAATCATACATTAAAGACGGTGCTATTGATAATCTGATGAATGTACTGACACTCAGAAAGAATGGAGAAAGTAGGTTAATAAATCACCCAATATCCACATTACTCTGCATTTCAATTTTCATTCCTCAGAAACACAAATTGCAGCTGTTCTTTAAGTTGTCTGATCTATCCTCTCAAGAAGCCAATTTTGTTTTTAATTTCCTCTGATGAGACTCAGAAGATGCTGGATAAAATATGAGGTGAGTTCTTTTTTTTATTTATTTTTGAGGCAACCTTCTGTGTGTAACACATCATGGTTTCCTTCTTTGGTGCCAAGGAAAGTGCTCACCTCTTAAAGCATTCTTGATGGAAGAGTATTCAATGAGAAGTGTAAAGCTCCAGCCTCCTCTCTAGCAGGGGTAAAAAAAATATAATCAGTAAAATGGGTGATTGAAGCAGGTGCAAGGCTTGAAATTAGTCAAAACATTTTGAAAGAGAAAGAAATAGCAAAAAGACCTGAGCTACAAAGGTTTTAGTGGTGTATTTCTTTCTCCCAGCTAAGCTGCAGTTAGAGAAGTTCCAGGTCTAATTCCCAGTGCACTCCATAATAATAAAGGTATTTTATTAAAATATTAGCAGCTGGGAAAGAACTTTGCAAAATGCTGTAAGAAAAACTCTTCTGCATAAATAGGATTATATGGAAGTTTTCAATATGGTAATTTAGTTGGGGATTTTATTATTTTTTTTCAGTTGCTATGGGACTTTAAAGCCAAGGATGTAAACAGAGAAATGAAATTTTTGGAACCAGCTGCTGTATTACACATCACTAGCCATTGCTCTCATACAAAACTGTCCTATCTGCAGTAATGACAAGGAACTAGAAAAGCAAAATTAAAATCTCTTCACATGACAGAAAAGGACATTAATTATGTATTAATTAATAGCATACTACAGAAACCAAGGAAGAATCAAAGGAATCTGATAGCAGCCTATATTGTTTCCCCTTTTTTTGTGCGGAACTTAATGTATGGTGCAGAGCATTAATGTTATTATGTAGGTTAGTAATAGAACTAAATTCACAGAAAGCCTGCATTTGACTTTTCTCTAGTTTGTTAATTATCTGTACCAATAGTCCTTTCTATAAATGTGTTTACTTGAAACTATCTGAGCAGGATTTGAGGATGCATTTCTGTTAATGGGTTGTCCAGGAACTAGCTGTCAGTCTTTTCCCTGTCCAGGCACCTTCCTGCTTTGGACTGGTGCTTGCCAGTAAAGAGACCTGCTGCTGTTTTCTCTCTCATATGGGGGGTTTGACATTTCCTTTAACAACAAGTGTTGTCTAAAATGGTCACTCAGGCTTCTTCCTGGACAAAACTCCCAAGACATTTTTGGACAAGCCTTCTTTTGCATTGAAAGAATGTTGAAAGAGCTGAGTCTGACAGTGTAGTAAGCCTGGGGGTTTTGTTTGGTCAAACAGTACAGCAGAGCATAAATTCTGTCTGTGCTGTGTGTCCTGTCCTCTCCAAACTCTGGATGGTGGGACAATCAGTGCCAGAGCCCAGAAGCAACCTGTTGCTCTATTATGTGCTCTTTGCTAGTTCTTGCTACATTTCCCTTTTATGCTTCTTTTCATACTCAGGGCAGCGATACCAAAATTTTCAAACTCATTTTCAGAGGAGATAGGAGTGACCAATCTTCTTGTGCTCAGGTTGAAACATAAAATTTGCTGCTTTGATTAGTTTCCATGCAGAATAGCACAAATTATAGAGCAGAAGGTAAAAAGGATGAGAAAAATATAAAGGAAGTGAGGAAATGGAAACAAGCAAAGAGGACAGAGAAAGAGTGTGAAGAGAAAAGGGGAATGAGGAAATAAACTCAACTGTGCAGAGCAGATGAATGCCTTAAGAGGAGAATTAGTGAAGAAAATGAGTCTGTTGTGATTTTTTTGTTACTACTACTGGGAAGGCTCCAGAAACCACCTAACTGGATGGATGCTGTAAAATAAGCTATTTCTTGAAGGGAAATACGCACTACTTGTTTTAGCATACGTTCATGGAGAGCTGCAGATAACCACTGGAAATAAGGTAATGCTTTTCTAGCTGCTGGTGGTACCTAATCATCCTTTCTCATCAGCCTTGTATCTTTTTTAAACAGATTTGCCCTCTGAAGTGCCTGGAGTGGGGTAATTTAAATTTCCAGGCAAAGTGGTAATTAAATTTCCAGGTAATTAAATTTCCAGGCAAAGTGAAGGCTGCAAGGAAAGGGAGAAAAGTGACTTGTTTACCTCCTTGAAAGCAATGTGACTTGCCTGTTTTCCCAGAGGAAGCCTGGTGTGGCACTTTTACCCTAAACCAGGTTTGCTAGGCTGGCAACTTAACTACAGGACTCCCCACAGCAGTACTTACCTGGGCCTATTTTGCCATGAAGTCTTCAGTGTTACATGTGACAAAAATTCAGACAAAGCTCTTGAGTAAGCCTGGTTAGCTCAAGTAATCTGATTTTATGGTCAGGTTTTCCAGCCAATCTTCCAGAGCTTAGGGTTTGATTCTGAGATTGTTTCACTGTAATAGAGAGTGACCTAAGAACAAGTTGTGGGGAGGTAAAGCTTCAGCAGCAGAATTGATGATGTTTGACCCTGTAATTCTGTGCTCAACTGAGTCATATTCTGTTGATAGCAAAGAGGATAAATATATTTAAATGCAGCCATGGCAGTTTTGAGGCCCCAGTGGCCATGGGTCTGGCATGGGGTCAAGCATTTTAAGTTGCATTTAATCAGATAAGAATATGGATCCAGGATGTGACTTTGCAAACATCGACAACTGTTCCCTGGCAGCAAAATCCAGGAGGGATAAAGAGGCAGAATATGTCAGCAAGGTGTCTGTTTAACCACAACAGAGCGTGGGGGGTTTCATGTGGGTGGGAAAAAAATGAAACCCAGTGCCCCAAAAGTTGGAACAACTGCTGCAGAAAGTTTTGTAACAAGTACCACAGGAGACAGGGCATTGTGTCTTGCTATTTCTTTCTTCGCTTCCCTACTGGGAGTGCCAATTAGATCCAGCTCTGATGGTGGCTTTTTGACACCTTTGCTCATTGGGAAATGGACTCACACTAGTATTTCATTGCATTTAGGCTTTTAAAGAACATCAGAGAGAAATGACTTTCAGCTGCTCTGTCTGAACTGGATATTAGCCAAGACTCCACACAGAAATGGAGAGAAGGTCTTGGTTTGACATGACTGTTCCCTAGTGTGTCACAGGCTTTCTGCAAATGTACTGGGTACCCTCAGTTATCTGTAACCAGTAGGAGTGTGTGCACCTCAGATTATTTTAGATGCTGTCTCTGCACTGTTAGCATTCACAGGCAAAACCTATTAGAGGGGAAAAGGAAAATCAGAGGGGGAAAAGGATTTGAGATTTTATGTGAAAAGAGCATTGCATCAAAATCCCCCTGAAAATTGATTCAGTTCATTTGAATGCCCTCTGAAGCTTGTAAATTTGACTTCTAGTCCTCACAAAAATAATGCTGCAAATGAGCCTTAAGGCCAACTGTCTTTTCCAGACATCAGCTGAGGCTTTACTTAGCTATCATTAACCTATTATTTGTATTTTCTATGTCTGTGTATTTGTGTTTTACATTTTCTGTGCTTTCTGAATGTTGTAATTGCTGAGATATACTATAGATAACCTCAAGATGGGATGTTCTTCATAGAAGCACAGAATGGTTTGGGAAAGGGACCTTAAAGACCATCTGGTTCCCTCTCCCTGCCCTGGGCAGGGACACCTTTCTCTAGAACAGGTAGCTCAAAGTCCCATCCAACCTGGCCTTGTACCCAGGGGTATCTTAAAGACATACCCCCAGAGTTTTCTGGTTGCTTATTCAGCTATTTTTCTTGCATAATTTAAATCTGTTTTCTCTTGTTTGATCTCCTGCAGGCACGGAGAACCACCTGTTCCCTTTCTTTTTCACCTTCATGAACTCAAGGCGGCTGTTACTTCTCCTTCCTCTACTGTAAGTGTTTTCTTTCTCAGGGGAAACAGCTTGTGACCTGCATTTGGAGGATGTTTTTGAGGCCACTTGTAGTGCTCCTATGTTGTGCCCAGCTGGTCTCTATTTGCCTTCAAACCAATGCTTTCCAGCAGCACAACAGCAGTCTGACAGAAGGTGAAGAAGGAAAAGAATTGTGTGACTGTACATAGTACCTTTCTATAATGTTCACCTTTCTTGTGCCAGCCAGGCATCATGGGCTAGTGCTGTCCTTGTGTACCCCATGTCCTTGTGCTGTTCCCATGTACCCCAGCCCATCCTGTGCCAAAATGCCACCCAGCAGCTTCCCCCCAGCTGACGTGCTCCTGCCTCCATCTCATACTTGGTGTGTTTGGCCCCACTGTATCCTTCACCCTTTTGGAGCATTTCTCCCATTTGCCAGGACAAATCTGGACTTTCCTCTGCCACACTGCTGCCCTGCTTCGGGGATGGTGTGTGGTGGCCATGCACCAAAGGGCCAGCTCTGCTTTGGGATAGTAGGGAGACACAGCTGAATTTTTTCAGCGGATATACATGTGTGTATATACACACTGGGCTGGTCTCAGAAATCCTGCATTTAAATGCAGACTCACTTCAGCCAAACTAAGTGTCTCTTCTATTTACAATTTTAGGATATGTGTGTGTGAATTTCCCTCATTGCTTGCCTTTCCCCTATTGACTGAGGAAAGTATATTAGTGATGTTTTTTTTTAAATTTTAATTCTACTCTTTTTCAAGCTTCCCTTTTCAAAAATTTCCAGCAGATATAATGGATCAGGCATAACAAGTGATGCCAAGAACAGGAGAGAGAAGAGTTGATGGTATGTGTGTGAAGAGAAAGGACCTGGATGCAGCTGTCTGTGTGCTATTACCAGGTGTTTGGGACACAATAAATAATACTGCTATTTGTTTGGTTTATAAACACACACAGCTTAAATTTAAATTTTTCACCCTGTTATATAATTTTTTAAAGTTATGCAGCTGTAGAAAATGAGCTAAAATGTTGCCTGTTGCAAACGGGATGTAGCTCCAGCCTTGGCTGAAGGACGGAGAGCTGTCCTTGGCAGTTGTTGTTTACACCAGTGCCTCCACCCACATTGTGTGTTGATATGCACCAAATAGCAAAGATAAAAATCTGTTCATGGGTTTATATGGTATCCTCCTGACTAGCTTTTGAGTCCTCCAGCAGCCATGGAACCTGAGCAGCCAGTGGAGCATATCTGTATCAGCTGGAAACATGAACAGAAATGGGATGCAAGCAGGAGCAGATGTTCAGCCCCCACTCCCTTCTATCATCCTCCAGTGGGAAAGACACAGGCTTTGTCCATAGGCTTTGTCCATGGGCTTGCCCATGGCTATGGGGACATTACACTCCATGCCTGTCAAATAAATCTGTGTCCTCTCTGGAACTGCTCATTTGGGTGTCTGCTTAGGAGGTGTCTGCGTGTTCTTGATGAGCAGGATGCCCAGTTATATGCCATCCAAACCCTCCCACAGCGCTATGGTTCTGGGTCTGGGTTGGATTTCAGTTCTGGTCGGAGAAATAACATGAAATTACTAAGGATAACTCATCCATAGGGAAATCCTTTGGGCTCCTTGATGCCTTTAGAGCAGCCAAGTCTGAAAATTAGACATGAACTTTCCTAAAGCTTATTTTGGCTCTCATGAGGGCTGCAATAGAATGACAAGCAGCACGCTGCTTTCTTTATTGTTTCAGTTCAAGGACTATCTACAAGGAGTCACAGTCTTGTGCTTAGCATTACACAAAATTATTCATTTCCTAGCTATACAGAAGAGTGATTGAATTGCAGATGATTAACATATGTTATGTTTTCTCTTCTAATGCCTTCCCGTCTTCGTGGTGCACCTTCGTAAATGGCATCAGAGCATTTTGCTTCCAAGGAGCTGTCTCCCTCAGAAACCTATTATCAAGGCTATTTCAGAAAATTTGCTCTTCCTTGGTACATCTGGTAGACTGGCTCCAGAGTCCAAACACATAATTGCTGCAGCAACCTGACCTAAGCCAGTCAATATCTTCCAGCTCCCAGCTATGTTCAAAGGCTGTTTTTTAAAGGACTCCTCTCCAGGGTAAATGTAGGCATTTTTACTCTGAGCAGTTTTGCTAGGACAAAGAACCCCTCAACCGCTTTCCTTTAGAGATGCTTCAGTTTTTTGTAAACAAATCTGGCTGCCATACTTGATCATGATCAGCAGTGTGGAGATTTTATCAGCCTGTGTCTGGCACACAGGTGATACTGGTTAGCACACACCTGAGATAGGCTGGGTACACCAAATTTAAACTACCAAATTCTTGTCTGTCTTGTTTCTGGCTTGTTTTAGAGACAAGTACAGTGGTGTTTTGTGTTCATAGTTTTGTTCTGAGACTGAGGCAAAGGCTAACTCAAGGCATTCAGCCCTGCTGAATTTTAGGAATTTTTTGTTGTTTTGCAATGTTAATTGCCTAATCATCGAACAGCAAATGTCATCTCATATAAAAGAGTAGATGATAGGGACTGCTGTGATCATTTTTTGTCTGACTTATTGCATCACACAGGCCAGAGGAATTTTTATATGAACTGGGGCAAGACTTCAAAGGAGACAAAAATCTGATCTTGATTTAATCACCAGATACAGAGAATCAGTCAGAATACTTGGTAAATTTTCCAGCAGCTAATTGCTGCCATTGTTAAACAACTAATTGCACTGCACTTCATTTCTCTTCTGTCCCCTTTCAAATTGGATCATTTCGCCTTGTTACACTCTTGTTTGATGAATTGACAATTACTTAAATTATGTTGTGTTCCACGTCTTAGTCCCCAAAAATTGTGATGAAGCTTTTCCCTTAACTTTCTTCTTGGTAAACTAACCAGTAGATTCCTGAAGTCTCTAACTCTAAGGGACATTATTTTGGGTTTCTGTAATTATTATATCTCTTTTTCTCAGCTATTCATAGATGTTCATCCAGTTCTGGGCTCCCCAGCACAAGAGAGAAGTGGAGCTACAGGCAAGTGCAGCCAAGAGCTGCAAGAATGAGTAAGCTGCTGGAACACCTTCCCTATGAAGAAAGGCTGAGATAGCTGGGACTGTTCAGCTCAGAGAAGAGAAGGTTCAAGGGGGAACTTACTGATCTGTACAAATACCTGAAGGGAAGGTACAAAAGGACAAGCCAGGCTCTTCTTTGTGGTGCCCAGTGACAGGAGAAGAGGTGATAGGTACTACCAGAAATGCAGCAGGTTCCCTCTGACCATCAGAAAACATGTTTTTCCTGTGAGGGTGACCAAGCCTTGGCACAGGCTGCCCACAGGGGTGTGGTGTCTCCTTCCTTGGGGATATTCAGAACTTACCTGAAAGTGGTGCTGAGCAACTGCTGTAGGTGGCCCTAATTGAATGGGGCAGGGGGTGGACCATATGAACTCCAGAGGCCTCTTCGATTCTCAATCCTCTATTATTCAGTAATTCAGAGTCTTTCTTACATGGCAGACAGCAAGATTTAGCACAGTATCCTGGAGAAGGTGCATCAGAATAAATACCACCTATACCAGATATAGGAAATGAAGGTAAAGAGAGGTGAGTTGAGCCACAGAGGAAAGAAGTGTCAGAGCCAGGGTGTGACCTGCTTCACTAATCCTTGCTCTGACCACCTTGCAAATGCACAGGTCTTTGTTTCTTCTTAGAAAAATAAGACCCACCTGTTTCAAGGATTTTGCTAGAGAATTTCCAAGTGTTCTATCTATTTATTTCCAAGTAGATAGAAGCAAAGAAAGATGACATTACTTAAATCATGTCAACCAGAAGCCCAACCACACACCTGGCTACACACCTTGGCGTTTTAGAAAAGCAGAAGCAAAGATCCATCCATCCCCTCTTGCTATCATGGAGGAGAGGCTTACTGAATAGCAAACTCCGTTTGCAGAAGTACTTTTGAGCTGGATTAAAACCAAGCTGGATGTGGAAAATTTCCTCCCAACTCAAAGAACAGTGGTGGAAAACAAGAAAAGCAGAATCTTAAAGGGATTCAGGGTTCACATTTGACTGAGATACTTTTCTGTGCCTGTCAATTTATGGTGCTGAAAGTTACTTTTTAGCTACGTCAGTGGTTTGTGGGTATCTAGTCAGACAAGTGGCAAAATTTTGCTCTGAATGCAATGCTTCAACAAAGCTCCATAGATTTATGCTGATAGAAACCTCTTGGAAATTGTGCTTTCTTGGCAGACCTAACAGAGGTTATGAACAGTACTTCTGAAATCAGCATTTAAATAACATTTCAAAACCACTAGAAACCTCATTATCCTGAATATATCGTTTTAGTGGTCATACAAGTAGTGAAAACACAGTGAAACAAATGTGCAGCTTGTAACCAAGGAAAAAACAACAGCACTGCCTAAATATTCTGTTGATAAACATTCAGTTAGTCACTAGGTACCTTTACAGATCAGTACATTCCCGGAAACTTGGTAAGGTAAGAATAATCCAGAGGTAAATATACATCTGTTTTATGGGAATTTCTTTCTGAACTTGCCACAGGTCATGATAAATACAGCTTTCAACAGTACAAGTGATGTCTTGCTGTTACCCAGATTTATCTAGGAAAGTATAGCTAAATCTGTAATCAGCGTTAAACAGAATTATATTTTCCATTTTAATTCTGGAAGTGCAGTTCTTAGTCCCTGCAGGAGTGCATGTCTTCATGTACATGTGCGTATGTTGCTTTCCTAAATTCCCCCTGACCATATCTGTGCCAATCGACTGGAAAACAGTTCTTTCAATGTGTGTTTTCAAATGACTGCTGTCTGCCTATACTTCATGAAGAAAATCAAAGTGTGAGGGGCTGTATCCTGGCCTGGGGCAGGGAAGGGACCTGTAGCCTCTCTTCCTCATAAGCCCTGTCCATCCTGGTGAGTGGTCATCTTGAACTCCATGGTAGGGATGTGGCCATGTCCCTGGAGAGCCCCCAACATCTTCCTGTCTCCTCCCCATGATGGCATTACACCAGTGCACCTGCCACCTCTGTCCTGGAAACACAGGAACACACAGGGCCTGGTGGAACTAATGATACTCTCTAATGGTGTCACCCACACATCTGCTAGCTACAGATGCTTGTTGGGTAGCATTGTGCAGGTGGCAATGTTGGCAGGGTGGAAAGCTTGCCTCCACGTTGCCAGTGATTAGAACCATGTGGTCATTGAAACAAGTGAAAATGTGGAGCTGAGGTAGGAAGGGGGCTGGGAATTGCACTGAGGTTACTGAAGTACAGGTACAATTTCTGTTCTCCCAGTGTGCCTTGGGTAGTGCCAAGGGGCTGGCAGGGATGCAAGGTTTTGCAGCACTCTTGGTCAAGTGAAGTACTTCACCCCTCAAGAATCACTGCCAGTGAGGCAGGGCTCCTCTCCCTGTGAAACCATGCCTGCTCTGGGAGGTCATACAGCCTGGGTTTTGGGGAGGTAATCTCCCATTTGTCCTTCTCACTTCTTCGAAAAGACATTTCCATATTTTGTAATTGACATTTTCTGTGCCATTTTCTTCTTTCTTGGGGTCAGATGGTGACCCCTAGCCTATCTCCTCCTACCTACCCCAGTGACTCTGTGGCACCAGAGCTTCTGTGAGAAGTCATTCTTTAAAGTCAGTGAACTCTCACAGACTTGGAAAAAATGTTTAGATCTTATTTGTTCCAGTTTTTATTTTTTTACCCTCACTCCTAGGTGTTTTATTAATTCTTTCTTTTGCCTGTCTCCTCTGCCAGCACTTTCTGTGGGCTGCATTTTTTTTTTCTTCTTCAGTGTAAAGCAGCATGATTCATTGTATTTCCTTCTTAGTGATCTCTCCTGGTTCCTCACCCCATGTTCTCCACTGATCAGACCCATTGGTGATTAGATGCTCAGCAGAAGTGATTTTGCAGCCTTTGACACCTTGCATCCCCTGCTGCCTGGATTTCAAAGAGGTAATCAGTCCCAGGGACCTGCCACTGACCCTTTGCTCAAGCTTTTGTCATTCACCTTTTACTGTCTCTTTTCTTAAAGAGCTTGAAGTATCTTGATTCTTCTGTGAGGGAAAAAAGGACACATGCACTGAAACCATAATGATTTTACCACACTTTCATAGTACTTTCACCTGAAATGGTATCAGATAGTGCCTCTATATCACATCTCTAATACCTTTTGAAATTAAATCTTCAGCTCCTATTCAGAGACCCCCCTTTTGTTCCCTCAAAGCCAAGGGGACAGTCAGGGAGCTGGAGAGGTGGTTCAGTTCAGTACTGTCCATTTTAACTCCTTACGTGCTGGCAGCAGCGAGTGCAGGACACCTCTGCCAGACAATGTGACTCCTTTGGAAACCTCAGCAGGATTTCCCAACGGCTTGGGTGCAGACAATGAGGCTGTTCCCAGTGTTAGCTGGAAACAACTGAACACATAAAGATCCGAGTGCTCAGCTAAACTCTGACTTGGACATTAGGAGGAAACCTTTTTTTCCTGGGTCTTACTGTTTGGTTTCTTGAACTGAAATGTCTGACCATGACCGAGTCTGCTCTTGGAGTCAGTCTAGCAGCCTTTGTTGTCTGACTTACAGATGACATCTAGTGCCATAAAGACTGAGAAGATATTTCTACATATTTTGCACATTATGTTTGAATTATTAGGAACATTAATAAAGCAGCTAAGACTAAGGAAACATATTAGTGCTATTTAGATTATTTAAGTGGCCATGATTTCTCCAGAGATTTAAAATTCTGCATCAAAAATCCTAAAGGCTACATTAAATCAATTGCAAACACAGAGAAAATTGACTTTTAAAAGTATGAAACCAAAAAGTCCTATAACTCATCCCAAAGCCCCTTGATAAGTCTTTGATGAATACATCAGAAAAAAAAAAAGGAGCTGGAAATTTATTTCCAAAAGTATTATGTGCTTATTTTAATTTTATTTTTTCTTCAATAAATGATACATTTGAAATATTTCCTTTGGGTTTCACTGTAAATAGATGAAGTAATAATGCTGTATTTATTTTTTATTATTAAACATCTCAGAGAAAATCAACTTCTGGATTACCTCAAGTGCACTGGCAACATAAGTAGCAACAGATTTCCAGATGAAGAAGCCTATGTGGAGCACGTTAAATGGTAAGCAAAACTTGTGCGCTGAGTCTTATGAAAACTATAAGAAAAGGAAATTCTGCAGCTTGTTTATTTTTTAAATCTAAATGTGGCCAGACTATTTTATTTTCTTCTTTTCCCTTCTTCTTCAAAATGCTTCATAAATTGTGGTATTTGTGCCTTCATTATTTGTAATTGTGCTGGGAATGATTTGTTTAAAAAACTGCAGATGTTGGATTTGCTGTAAATCAAACACTGTCGTGTTTTTCTGCCTGGTCACCTGGGTAGTAGTGCTATTCTTGTTCTTTAGTTGGATGAAAAACTTTATGAACTGGTGACTAGCTAACTATAAGCTTCAGATTAATTCTCATGTTTGAGGTATAAATGTACATAGATCAGAAGAACAGATAGGGGGCAGCTGCACAAGTGCAGTAGTCTTTGCTGAATAAAATGGCAGTCAGAATCTAATGCATTTATATAGATGTGATTTTATGTTAAGACTCCTTTACCTACATCGAGAGTTTCTTGCAAAAGGCTTCTTGGCCTTTTGGTCATCTAATGGTTTCATCAGATGTATATATAGAGTTTTATACAGTTTGCACTGCTAGGTAGTGATATGCTAGTAATTAACCATACGCCTCCTTAACCACATGCTCTTTTTTTTATCTGGCTTTTTTGTTTGTTTGTTTTGTTGTTGTGAACGTTTTGTTCAGTTGTTTTCTATAAAGGGGCTTTTCCTTACTCTAGAAATCCTCAGAAATGTAGAACAAAGGAAGCCCTGGTTGTGCTGCTCAGAGGTCAGCAAAGGCAAAGCAGCGCTGTTGCCCTGCCTCGCAGGGAGATGAGGGATGGAGTGGCATTCCTGTGGCCTTATCTGTCCTGGCTGTGACTGAGGAGATGGCTGGAATGTGGGTTAGTCCAGCTACTGTAATGCTGTGCCCAGCCTTGGAAGAAACACTGCAATGAAATCTCTCTCATGCAATATCTTGGCTTTATGAGTCCTTGGGGAAAAATCAAATGGATTTTGTTTAAGTCTAACAGTGGACAAGAAAGGCTGGCAATCTTAGTTCAGATATCACAGAGGTACATGCTTGCACCTTCTGTAAATCAGGCAGTGTCTTGTCTGGGATTTCTGCTGTAAGAACCCCCCCTTTTTGCAGGGGTATGGGGAAGTTTATGGGAGAGTGCCTCCACACAGGCACAGCTGCGCTCACAGAGCTTCTGTTAACTCAGATGCAGTTAACGGGAAGATGAACTCAATGGAATTCCATTCCTGGCCCATAGTCTAATCATCCAGGTATCTAAACTCCCTACCTTTCTCCTGTGAACACTGTGTACATCTTTTTTAGCAAGTTTTTTATCTTTCCATCTTCAGATGAAGTGTGTTAGTGTTTATGTTCCTGTCTGGGGTGTTCACCAAAAACCAAGCGAAGTCTTTGACACAATGAGTATGTGGAGATGGTACAGCCTGCAGCCAAGGAGCAGCAATGGGATGTAGGAGAGGATAAGGGATTTAATTCTGAGGTTTTCAAACACGGAAGATTTGGTCTACAAAATGAGAATGGCTTTTACTTCTTGTGACCCGGGGTTCATGCCATTCTGAAGTCACATCAGGCGTCTTGACAGAAAGGGTAAAATTATGTATTTGGTTTTGGGGAAGGGCATGTAATGCTTTATTCCGTTTTGGATTCATTAGTATTTATTTGCATATACCCAGTCTGGTTGCCCATAGAAGACTCTTCAGCATCTCACTGGTGCAGTGGCATGGTGGTCTCAAGATGCATCAGGCTTTTATAACTAGTGGTGCAGCAAGCACTGAAACTGTGAACTACAACGTATTTCCCAAGAAGCTCAGGAGGCTCCAGGCTCTGATCCTGCAATTGTAACCTGGTACACACAGAGCTGGACCCACAGGACCCTCTGGGAACTTCACAGTCTCGTCCATCACACTGTGACACAGCTTGGGCAACGTGGGTGTCTGGTTTGACAGCTGTCCTCAGAGGAGGAGGAAGCCATGTGCTTCCTCTATGGACCAGCAGCAAATTTTGGCCCAAAAGCAGAGCAACGACTCATACCCACACCTCTGAAACCATAGAGAGGTGCTGTAATTGCTTTGTCTCATGTTATTACACCTGGTTTGTGCTTGTTAAAGATGTGGCATAGAAATGAAGAGGCAGGAGAACAGAAAGGAAATACGTGGAGATATTTCTCAGGGTGTTTGAAGACCTGTGAAGGGACTTGAAATACACAGCTTTTGTGGTAACACACAGACACAAATCCTGATGTTGCCTCAGGCTGAGCAGGAGGTGAGAACAGAGCTGTGTAAGCTTGGTGGAAGGCAGAGCCCACAGCTGGAAGTCCCTAAGCACTGGGTGGTTCTGGGACAGGCACACAGTAATGTGTTGAAATATAAGCTGGATAATACAATAATTTGAGTTTGACAGAGTTCAGATGGAAATGGAGAAAGAATTAGAAAAATCATATAATCCTTTCCCCATACACAGCTTGACTCGAGGTAGATTTGGTGGAGCCCTCTAGTCAACTTCAATTAGTAGTTCCTGTGCAGTCCCTCACTTTCAAATCATGTAATGCTGTAATAACTGTCTGCTATTTAAAGTCAAAGAAAGAATATTAAACTGCTGCCGTCTTTGAAGTTCACAGGCAGGGAATCATGGTTACTAAAGACTATTAATTATCTCAGCAGTCAAACTACACTAGGCAAAATTCCAGTATAAACGCCAGAGAGCAAGTGTGATGTTACACTGCAAGATTTCCTCAGAATAATGTCTACAAACCAAGAACAAAAACAGTGTGCAAACTCTAATCTCATTGAAACAGCCTGCAGAGGTACATATATAAATCAAGGGTTAAGCAGGAATGTGTTTTTCTGAGGAAAGTAAAGGCACTTTCTGTGTTTAATTAACAGAATGCTAATTGGGCAAGTGAGGGAGAATTAAAAGTGAATCACTGAGTGGCTGTAAGAAATTGGTGGTGAAGCTATTAGAGCTGACTACTTGACCTGTACATGGAAATTACAAGTCAAGAGCAAATCCTAAATTTGAGAGTTATAACGAACACTAAGATGCTCAGAAAAATCTAAATTCCTGAGCCAGGACTATGTGAATGCTTTGTATGGGCTGACCTCCTTGCACTGACTCCAGTTTTCTACTTCATGATCCTGTCAGTAATGTTGGAGGCTTTTTCAATGGAAAAATTTTTTTTCAGTGGAAAAAATTTTATGCATTTTTTGTATTCTTCAGACCTGAGAGCAGGGAGGAAAGGATGTTAAAGAATAAGTTTTCGCTCACGGGCAGTCAAATTAGAAGATATTTGGGAAAGTCTTTATTCATAAGAAATGGGACCATGCATTTCACCATGGTTACCATAAGTGTAATTTAAAGCACACGGTCCTTGACCAGCAATGACAGGGATGTGGTAAGTCTCAGAGTCCAGCCTATGGAGAGGGAAAAAGCAAAAATCTCTGAGCCCATGTTCATATTTGGCAGACTGCTCAGGAGCAGCTGCTCTTTGGTGGTTAAACCCACTGTTAGGGCAGCAATGAAAGCTTCCACTCCTTCCAGTGGCTCTCTGGGCACTGTGTGTGAGCTGCTTGGAGCAAGCCCCACTGGGCATTGATAGTGCTGGGCTGATGGAGAGAGAGATTTTGCAGGCTGAGAAGTCTGTCTATCCTGCAGTTCTCTCTTGACAACCCTCACTCAATGGGCATAAAGTCCAGAGGACCACGTCCCTTTTTGTGACTGTACAGAGGCAAACTGCCTGAAAGCAGCAACCCAGCAGAGAAAAACAGTCAGTGTTACAAGAGGTCTTCCAAAACACTTGCAAAGTTAAATAAACAGCAAATGATTCCAATCATGTGCAAAAATCATTTAAGTTGTAGCTGGAAACAAGGCTGGGTGAAGCACTTCATTCAGTCTCCTGTTATATGCATGCTATTTTAAGGACTGGAAAAAGGCAAAGTGATGAACATGGAACATAAGGTCCTCTGGCTCTTAGAACAGGAAAACAAACTACACATTTTAGTTGTCCTTCATCCTAAGATAGTGACAGCAGGCTTGAGATGTGTTTGTAGCAGTGTCCTCTGTCTGATATATACATATATATAAAAGAACATATGTATCATCTTAAAAAGGCATTTTTCAAAATTAATCTCTCAGCCTATAATTTAGTTCTAGACTGCAGATATTTTATTTCTTGGTGTATGCCAGACACTTCTCTGGCATGTTCTAATTCAGTAGCCCTCCCACATCAGCTCTGGGAACCGTAGTGACTGAGCCAATGCCTCTGAAATTAATGGGTATCATTCCATCAGCCTAGGGTGGCCCTGGCAGCAGTGTGTGCATCGTGAGGGCCAGCAGGCTGAGAAGTGCTGGGCTGTAGCCCACATTTATCCATCTGAGCTTCATCGCTTCAGTCAGTCCCATGACAAAATCAGGATCTATTGGATTTGTGCAATAATATATTGTTTCTTCTCCTGCTACTAGTGACAGCATCTATTTTTCCTTCTTCTGTCAAAGTCATGATTTGGACTAAAATTGAGCATGTTCCTAAAGCTACAGTGAATGGTCAGAGCTGGGTAAATGCATTGGCACCTTGTACATTTGATGAGTGTCAGGATCTTGGATTCATGCATTGTTTTCTCAAAGACTGAAAATTATGTTCAGCATATTATGGACCCAATTCTCCCTGGCATTTGGGGCACTTAGAAGATTTGAGGACAGAAATGCATACCAAGTTTTGCACATGGAAATTAAACAGGGTGTGAAATCTAATTAGTGCTTCTCAGAGACTGTAGGTTAGATTTGGGTATCACTGGTTGGGTGGATTGTGCATTTGGGCATGTCTTGAAAATTCACTTAGATTTTACTCTAGAGCATTTTTTTTTTTTTTTTTTAGTAAAATGAAAGAATTTAATTTTTGAGGTGAATTAGGGTATGAGCTGATTGAGCTGAAGTATCACTATTTTCATTCCAGAGATTACTATGATTATCTTCAGTTGCAGAGGAAAAAAAACAACACCAAACCAACAAAAGCCAGTTACAGTTGCATATCTTTTGGATGCTGCATGATGATATTTTAAGAAGATATACAACCAGGAAGTTGTAATTGGTAAAATAATGTTTAACTGAATCAGATGCCATGCTTGGTTACTCTGCCCTGCCTCCTGCAGCTGGCAGATGTTGGTGGGGTGTTTGCACCTGCAGAGAGCTGTGCTTTCGAGTGCTGTGTGCCAGCAGAACATCTAAATGCTTCTTCAATGGGCCTATCTACCCTTAGGATGAAAGACATCTAAGTTGGCCACAGCTGCACCCCAGCTGGCTCCATTTGTGTCATACTGTGGCACAGCAGAGATTTCCCAAAGTCCTCTGAATTGCAGAGGACTGGAACCAGAAGTAATAAGCCTGGCTGGGCATGAGCTGGCTCCAAAGGAAGCTAGAGGTGATACTACTGCACTTTGCTGCTAAATAATTTCCTGTTTTAGTTCAGCACTTAGCCAATAGACACTTGGGTGAGCTTTCCCTGGAGCAGCTCCAATCAGGCAAGGTTTTCTGAAGTCTCTTCCATGCCTTTGGAGTGTGGGCATGCAGTTTCCAGAGCTGGATCTGGTCCTCATAAGCATGGCAATAAAGCATAGGCTAATGAGCCCTGCTGGGCTTGCAGGAGTCAGTCTCTGCATGAATGGCATGGTCCTCTCCAGAGAGAGGGGAAAGGGAGGACTGTGTTGGCACAGGTTCCCTTTACAAGTGGGAGGTGGAGGTGCAATGTGACACTGGGTACAGGTACAGACCACAGACCACTCAAGGGCCTTTCTCCAGAGAGTTCACCAGTGAGAGGAAATTTTGTGTGTGTGTGGTGCCACTTGGGTTTGAGTGGAAAGCTCAGACCTCTTAATTTTCAAGCAGACCCCTTCCTGCCTGGTAACTGTCCTTGGACTCAGAGCACCAGAGGAGGAGCCATGACCCAGCTCCAGAATTCCTGGTCCAGCACTGCTGGCAGCAAAACCCAGCAGTGTGGCCCAACTGTGCACAACCCCAGCTGAGACTGTGGCTTTACTGGTGTCAATTTTCATGCAGCTTCACTGGATTAACTTCACTCATGCCAGCTTGCCTATATGTACTGAAATGGTGTCTCTACAGCACAAGAGCACACACCTGTGGGTGCTATGTTAAGATCTACACAGGAAACCTGTCTTAGGATACTCAAGCTCACTTGTGTTCAAAGCACGTGACTCATCCTTTAAGTCTGTGATAAACTTTATATACAAACATACATATATATATATATATATAATTGCCAGAAACATGCATATAAAAACAGTACTGAAGCAAAACCCCTGTAATCCCATAAATGGCAACATAGGAGATAAAATATTTGCTTTTTGAAATCTCATTCTGGGGCAGGAAAGGAACCTGTGGATAATTGTTCTTTTCTGCTAAGCACCTCTGCTGGCTACTTCAATATTAACATTAGTTATTCAGGTTGCTGATATGGTTTTAACTGATACAGTTATTGGTAGTTTGGTTTTATAGTTTTTCTTCAAAGAATATGGTGGACTTGCAGATGTGGGCTTCTGCAGTCCTCAGAAGCTGCTGGTATGTGTTCCCTCCTCAATGGCAGGAGCATTGCATAGTGCTGATCACAGCCTTTTTAATTAAAAAAGAAACCCAAACTACAAACCCAAACAAACAGTGGGGAATGGTTGTAAATGCAGCTATAAAAACCTTGCTGGCAAGAATTTTGGCATGCCTTTATATATTAGCTTCAGTTTTTGGTTTCTTGCCATTTTCCCTAAGGTTCAGGTTTTCTCTGTAAGTTTCTGACACGGGACAAACAAGTCCCTGCAGCCAAACTCATTTCAAAACCTGAAAAATTTCCTGTGCAATCAGTCAGGTCATCCAGTTTCAAAATCCATTATTGTTTATCATATGTGGTGGGTCTGAGGTGAAGTACCAGTCTCATTGATTTTGGCACAGTTTAGATCCAACCTGAGTGGAAGGCATGTTAAAAATTGAGATGAACTGGCACTACTCTGAGATTTAAAAAAAAAATTGACTTTCCTAAAATCTAGATGTAATTAAGAAACTCACATGGCTCTAATCTGAAATAAACTAAAATCTTAAATAGCAGCACAAGGGATCCTGGAATGTAGCCTAGGACACACTCAGGATACTATGGTGCTCTTCAGTTCCCTGCCCTCTTTCCTTTGGGACTGGCATGTTTTACAGCTGACAGCCCTGGAACTTGTTTTATGTGAAATGTTCCAGGGAAGTCATTAGAAATTAGATCGAAAAAATTCAAAGAAACCTGAGGGGTTAGAGAAAAGTGCTGAAATTCTTGCAGTCCTTACCTTCAGTTCATCAAACCTGTGGAGGCAGGTCATCTAGGATAAAAAAGCCATGTCAGGTCACAACAATATGCATTTTGATGGCATGCTTGTGCATCAAAATAGCCAAAAATCCTCCAGTGTTCTCCTTGATGGTGATGAGGAGGATTTTGAGATCCAGTGACTTCATTAATAGTGCTCTATCCCTTCTCTTCACACAGTGAAGTTTCTCTGGCATACAGGCTGACTTGGTTAATGAGATATGACACTTGGCATGCTACTAATAAGAAGGAGAAATGGGAAGAAATGTATGCATCAGTTCTGAAATGTTGCTGCAGGCCCCTTTTCTGTACATCTGGTACATATTTCTAATCTTTTGTTTTGCAGAGTAAGGTGCCAGAAATGTGGGAGTCATCAGCAGTTAGTTATTTTCATAAAGAAGATGCTGAAAATCTATGTAATTACAGACCCATTTCAATTTTATTCTCTGCAGTTGAATTATTTCAATGTCTTTTTTATAGTCAAAATGAACAAGTTTAGTTTACAAATATTTTATTACCATTAGGGTAACTTGATTTCCGTTATCATCATTTTACAACTGTAGTATTATTAAAAGTGACAAATTACTCTGTAGTCAATTGCTCTTCTGAATAAATGTCATTTTGTGTGGTGGTTTATTTCTTCTGCCAACCTTTGATCTAATGAGAGGCAGCAGATTTTATTTGGCCTTTTTTTTTCACTTTGGCATGTGACAGCTTTGCCTTAGTGACAAGAAACAATTCATTTTCAAGTGAGGCAGCTGGAAATTTTGCTGTAATGAAAGATTTGGCATTTGGCATGGCAACATTCAGGAATCCTACAGTAGGCTTTGGCAGTGCCCTTATCTGTGTATTTCTACATTTACATCACTCTTTAGCAACAACAAAGAGGCGCAACAGTTTTTTTTCCCCCTTGTCTGTAGGCCTGTGAGGGGCTGGCCTGAAGCCCTGGGGATTTCAGCCCTTGACACTTTTGCTGAGCCTTGACTTCATTCAGTGTGTGATCGAGACTTTTCTGGCAGTGCCATCCAGTGAGGTCTACAGTGACTTCAGTTTTAGGTACTGACCTCCCAACGTGCTCCTCAAATTTTCCCTGTCAGCACTGTACTCCTTCCCAGAGGCTTCCTGCTGGTTGCTGCCTCCGTGTCCTTTCAGGCACATGTTGATGCTGAAGGTGGCACCAGCTGCTCCTCTCCCTTAATTGACACTGAGTTGAAGTCAGACTTGAAGGGTTGGCTGAGATTGTTTGTTTGTGATGAGTGTTTTCCTCAATCCAACTGCTCACACATGCTGGGGACAGCTGGTGTTTCCCACCTGAAGCTGTGGAAGTGAGCCCAGTCCTGGAGTCACGCCCCAGATGATGACATGACTTTAAAGTCCTCAGTAGGCAGGTCCCTGTGTGGGCTTCACTCAGCTGAACAGGAGGGACTCCTGTTATTCCATGCTTGTAATCTTTCCTTCTTTCACGTGTAAGTGGACTAGCAAAATCCTGGAATAACTCCTGCCCTATCAGTCAATGTCAGACAGCACTTAGTCTTTAAGATCATAAAGCCAATATAGATCTGAAATGCCAAAATCTTAATGTGAGAGAGAAGTGGTAAACCTTTGCTATTCGCTTTCCTGAAAGAGCTGGCATCAATTACATGCCCAGCTGAAGGATTCTGGTTTTGGGCAATTTACAGTTCAGGGTCTTTGATAATTTGTTCCTACAGACATCCAACTGCATTTACTCATTTCCCCCTCTTTAAAACAGTAAGTAGAAATGCTTGGAGGCTTTTTTTACTGAAAACTGGTGACATTCATTTTCTAGAAATGAGTTACAAAAACATTTGATCCTACATTTAAAGTATGCATTTCCTTAAAGGATACTGCAAAGGCCAGTCAGTAGAAATTGCTTTGAGCACCCTTGTCTAGTGGAAGATGTACCTGCCCATGGCAGCAGGGTTGGAACTAGATGATGTTAAGGTCCCTTTTGACAGAAATGTTTCTTTGATTTTATGAAATGCTGTGAATGACTGTTCTTTTCAGTGTTTTAGTCATTTAGGCTAATCTATTTTAAAATCAGTTTATTTGTTTGATTTCATACGTTTTATAAAAGTTTGCCTACCTGAAAATGTGTAACTTATAAACAGGGAGAAGAGAAGGCGGAAGGAGATCATGAGTGGAGAGGGAAAATAGCATGGCTTGGTGAAATCGTTCCAGGTATCTTGCTGCCATGGATCAGGCTGGAGGCAGTCATGGCTCTGTTGTGGCAGAAAATTCATATTGAAGAGCTTTGGGGACATACCAAAACCACTGCTCTTTCCCAGATGTGCTCTCAGTGAGCATTTGTGTGGGAGCCCTTATCACCAGATCTGGAGATGCTGGAACTCCCAGAGAGGTGCTTTCCACGGACAGGTGGTAAGGAGGAAGGTGGAGGCAGCTGTGCCCTTCCTGCCAGGGAGCAGCCAGGGCAGTGCTGTCCAGGGCAGGACAGTGGGGCAGGGGCACCAGCCAGAGCTGCATCCCATGCTACCCCAACAGAATCACAGGTTGGCCAAGAGCTTTGGTGAGCCCATGGCATTGAGGTAGGTGTGAGGTCAGGCCAGGAAGAGCAATTCCCAGACTGAAGTAATGAGTGGCACGGGATGGGCTCAGCTGCAACGTGCCTGGGGTGAGGAGCAGCATCAAGTGCCTGAGATTAAATGAAATGTGTGAGCACTGACAGGAGGATCATTCACACGTGAGGTATTGCTCTTTGAGCCCAGCACGGGCTACATGTGGATGTCCCTGTTTGGTTAAGGATAATGAGTTTTAAGTTTGGTGAGTTATATTGTCATTGTATTATTTTATTATCATTTCTTTTAATAAAGCATGATTTTTCCTCCTGCCCTCCTGGGATCTTCTCATAAATTCTCTGTAAAAAAGAGTAATTCCTTTGCCTCCCTTGGCAAGCCAAAATCTGGTTTTCTGATTTTGGGATGGAAATGTGGCCATTGCCATTTGTTTTATGTTGACATTTTTATTCAGTTCCTGGATTTAGAGATCCTCTCTGATTTAGTCTGTGAATCCCTTTGCTATTACAGACATAACTCTGATTCAAATTTACTGGAAGAGCTAAAGAGGCTTCTCCCTCCTCTTTTCATCAGCAGATATACTGTGGGTTCCAGCATTATATGGGGTACTTACATGGTTGCAGAGCTGCCTGCTAGGTCAGGACTCCATTCACACCTCTCTGCATATTGCTTTAGCAATAGATGCTTCTGATTGAATTCAAGTGAAAATAACTCCCTAAAGCCACTAAGTGTGGCTTAGGGAGGGTGATTTGGGAGTCTAACTGCCTCTGCCTCATCCACTCTTGACCCTCTAAACACTGCTGCTGTGTGTGCTCCTGTAGAGCTCAGCAGGTGTCATGAAAACGATCCTGCTTTTGCAAGAGCTGGGCTTTGGAGCTGGTTAATTGCATTGTGTTTAAGCATTAAAATTTTGGCAGAAGGTTTTCTTTCTGCCACCAAACAATTGTTCACAAATGTTTCCATTATTCAGCCACCTGTAATGCATGCCTATCAAAGGAAGAGCAGTCCTATTAATAATTACTGTCAGCCGTGTGCAGTGATGCAGTCACTTTGCAGCATTCGCTCTTGGGGTAATTCCAGTCAAATGGTCTATTTCAAATGTCAGCTTGATGTTCCTGTTGTAAAGAGAAATGTTTTATTACAGGAAAATAAAATTTACTTGTAATGCTGGTCTACAGTCTGAAGTGATAAAGGATTACCAGGATTTTAAATTCCATCTTAGTGTTTGTTAGACTTACTTTTTTTTTTCTTCTTCTTCTTCTTTTGTGGCCCCTGCATAGGCTGGGGTGATTTCTCCATTTCTTGAGCTAGGCCAGGCCAGCCATGTAATTTGAAAGCCACTTGAATAAAGATAGGGCTTACTTATCAAATTATTTATCTTAGGCATAAATAAGAGTCTGCAGTGCTCTGCACTGTTCTGTTAGACAAAGGTGGTGAATGCATGGGGAGTAGTGGGCCCTTTTCCTGCCTGTCTGTGGTCTTGGGAAGCTGGCTGTGGTGAGGGCAGGTCCTTGGGACCACACGTGCACTCACTGACCTATCTGTGCAAGTCCCTAACCTCTGGCATTGTTCTGATCCTTATGGAACATTTTTTTTCCCTTGGTAGCTCTCATTGCCCTGTGTAACAGGGCATTGGGGAGGTGGAATGTTCCCAGCCGAAGCGTCCTTCGTCCTGGCACCTCCCAGGATTTTATTTTAACCCCTGAGTTTTCTCACTTTTACTCTTTTGATTCTTTCCCCCATGCTATTTAGGGGGGAGGGGAGGGGATTGAGCGAGCTTATTGTGTGGTCTTCTTTGCTGTCTGGTGTTGAACCATGAGATAGGGCTGCTCTCCTGCCCTCCCCAGGCAGCCAGTGCCTGCCCCTGCCCTGGGGTGAAGGGATGGGGCAGAGGCTGAGAGGTCCAGGGCAGCCTCGCAGCTGGGGGATAGGGCAGGGCTGCTGGTGCTCTGCTGCTGCAGCTGGTGGGGAGATCTGTTAGGGAGCTGCTCCCAAAAGCATGGAAGCATTGAACTCAAGAGAGGCTTCTTAGGGCAGTGATGTTCAAATTTTATATGCAAGGCTTTTCACTGCATTACTGAGCCTCACAGACCCCTGAGGTTAGATGTTATGAGCTGAAGGATAGAATCCTTATAGGAAAAGATTAGGCACCATTCTCTGCACACCATAGGGGGCCTGCTTGTACACTGGGATCAGCTTGTTCAAATTTCTAAGCCCCATGCCATGTGGTTGGGCTTCCTGGGTTGCAAAATTAGTGGTGTATTTGGGGTAGAATCTGCTGACACCCACACTGTTGATACAGGCAGAGAAAAGGACCAGCGTGAGCTGGCATCATGTTATTCATGCTTGGATATTTGTATGCCATGGAGTTCTGCTACAATGACTTTTATTTAGCTCTCCCCTGAATAATGTTGGCCATTGAGCTTCATCAGTGCTTTTGGTTCTAAGCCCAAATAGCAGTAAAACCTATTGCTGCTAAAACTTACTTATAACCACGTCTGCAAGAACAGTTTATTAAATCTCGTGCTTTATTCGGGTTGAGCAATTCTCAATGTTTCTCACAGTGACAGGAGTGTCATTTTTGTGTTTGGCATCTTCTTTGTGTTTTTCATTTGTTGGTTTATTTGCCTAATAAATATCACAGTTTTATCCAGAAATAGCTCATATTACCAATTCACCTACTCTTGGATTTTTTTCCATAGTATATCTTGGTGAAACTCCAGGGCAGAGGGTGTTCAGGCTGCTGTGGAATGAGCCTGAATAACTTTGACAGACCTTGAAATGCATCTGTATGGATTAGATTACCTCAGAAGTAAGAGGAAATTTATATTTATTGGAAGGTACCAGCCATTTCTTACTACTTTTGCTAGCACTGAGAAAAGTGTTTAGGGTAGCACTTTGGAAAGTATACAATTAATATTACAGGGACAGTCTCAGGGCTGAGAGATCACAAAACTGGTGTGCTGAATAACTTACACTAAAATCTCACTTTGAGAAGTCACCATTTAAAAATGCTCTTACTCGACACATCTGCTACCTCTGTGCAGAGTCACATCTGCTGACTTCAGTCACAAAAATAAGTTCTTATCTACTTTTTATTCCCATCAGTCCTGCAGAGCCAATGCAGCTGAGGAGTGTGGGTTGGCTCTGGAGGACTGACAACCGAATTAAACTCCCCTCAGGTGCTCTGATACAGCCACACCAAAGCCAGAGGAGTCAAACTGGCAGAGAGTAGTTGAGAAGAGACCAGGGCTGCAGAAGAGCAGGGATTAAAACAGCCACTTCAAATCTAACATTCCAGCTTTCCAGGCTAAAATAAAAAGGTCCAGATATATAGGGTGCAAAGAAAGGATTGGTGGTGTGGCTTCCAGTATAAGACCATTTGCATCTTCCAGTTCAATTAAAAGCAGTTTTTTCCTTGATATTTAAATGCTGTTTGGGTGTTATGTGGAGGAGGAGTTAATGCTAAGTGATGTTAATACTGCCTTTTCATTTCACAAACCTTTTTAGGAAGTCTTGTCTTAGTGTAGATTTTGATGTCTGCAATACTTGTTTAAACTCCAATATTCCTGTGGATTTTCCCATTTTTGAAGATAACACATATGTATTGTTTCTTCCCTTTTTTTCTCTCATGAATACTTGTGAAATATTGACATCAGCATTGTGGTTTTGGGCAATATTGTCAAAAAGAGATACTAAATATCATGAGCCAGACCTCCTAAACCCACTGACACGTCCTTGAAAATGTAATGTATTTATGGCTGCCTGGGATGTAGGATCTCATAAGGCATGGCTTTTCCCAAAGGAAAGGGCCCTAAGAAGATAGGATGGCCAGAAAATAAGAGAGATACTTTAAAGGAAAGAGCAGATGTTTGAAACCGTAGCCATACCTTTTTTTTTTTTTTTCCTAAATTTCCCATTTTACCTTCTCATTTAGAGGGCACCTTGGAAAGGACGTTTTGAGACAACTTTTATTGAGCTCTTTCAGCATGAAGTACCACTTCTTGCAGAGAGGAGGGAGGAAAAAAATCTCCCTGTACAGGATAATTGCTGCATTTCCATGAGCTCTATCTCCCCTTTTCTGTCCCTGCTGGAGGATCCCTGACTAGAGAGAGATCCCATGAGGAAAAGGAAAACACCTTGGTTGGACTAATGATAACACAGGGTTCAGGGTACTGGGATGCAAACGCCTGTCATGACCATCCCATGGTCCCAGGGATACCTAATTCCGTAGATACATATATGTGTGTGTGTGTGTGTGTGTGTGTACATTTCATCTCAAGTGTGTTTGTTTTCAAAACCTCACACTTGAGTGTCTGAGAACTGGCTGCCAGCAAGGCAGGACTTTCTGCTCCCAGCAGCAGCAGCAGCCAGCTCTGGGTGCCCTGTTCTCCTGCCTGTTCCAGGCTGTCCTTCCTGAAGGCATGCACTTTTGGAAAGCAGCTGATAAAAGTGCACACACACTGAGCTACCGTGCAAAGTAATTCCAGATATGATGAGCCTATTGTATATGTGAATAGACCTTTAAGGCATGTGGGAACGAAACCTTTTTTGATCTCCTATCTCTTCAGAACACTTCATGCTGTTGCCTCTCTCTCTTTACTCAAATTCTGCTGGTTTTTTTATTCATCTGCCACGTGCATGGCATATTTAAAAAAGGAAAAAAAAACAAACTTTGAGGACCAGAACAGATTAGTGATGGGGGGAGTGGTAGAGGAAGGAGCTGCTGTGAAAGGCCCATGTGTGCATGTGAGGTAATGTTTTCCTAGAAGGTCACATTGTACTAAATTTTTGCACATACTGCTCCAGATGTTGGAGACAAGTCCAAATGTAAGAAACTGAATGTTACTGCAGAGAAAGTATGGTCAAGCCACATTTTGAAAACAGAAAGCAAATTCCCACAGGTATTACTAAGAAAGTGAGCCAATACCAGATTTAGGCTTGCACAGACCAACACTTGCTTATTTTTCCTGCTTTTTGTTTTTCTTCTTTGATTCTAATTCTTCCATGAAGGTGGAATTAAGTAAGAGGTGTAATTTCTCCCTGGCCCAGCAACAAAATGATATTTTAATCTTGCACCTGATTCCAGGCAAAAATAGAATCCACTCGAGGGGGCTTGGCACGACTGGCATCTCTGGAATGACTTTGGCTCTCATCCCCAGTCTTGCTCTGAAAAAGATGATGCTGTAGCCTTAACATGTACAAACTGCAAAGCTGTAGGGCTCCCCTGTGTCTCAAAATAATTTGCAACACATTTTTCAGTAGATTTGGAAAAAGATCATCACATTTCAGGAAGGTCCTCTTTTGATGAGCTGGAGGGAGGGGGACTAACCCCAGGTCATGAAATTTTTAATGTAGAGCAAAAATTAGCATATGCACCAAAGAAATTGGAAGAATAAAACCAATTCTGGTTTAGCACTGTATAGGACTGAGAGCATGGGAACTAACGAAGCCTTGTTCTCTTGGGGTGTCCCTTGGCTGACAGACTTTTAAATTGAATTTTATGCTAAAGCAGCAGTACAAGGTCACCCCTTTTGGACACCATGAAGTCTGCTCAGGAGAATACTGTAAGGAGAGATGTTCAGATGGAGAGGTGTCCTTTTGGGGTAAAAACTGGGGCCATGTAGATGTGCTCAAAAAGGCACACATTGTGGCTGAAGCTGCTTGCAGAGTTTGGGCGATTGCAACACTTTTCACTGTGGACTCCCCACCTCAGTGGTGCCCTTTGGGGGATGTGAGTTGTGGCTCTCTTGTTTTCTCAGAGTTCTAAGGAACGTAGTATTTTCAAGACTTTGACCTGGCATGAGTTTGGTAGGCATTAACCTCTGGGATCAAAAAATCTTTTCAACGAGATTCAGCACTGGACTTATACGCAAAAAGTTGGCTAAAAGAGGAGTTTTAGGTGTTTCTCAATGTTTTCTGCTCCTTATGCATCCTGTAATCTTTCTTCCTCCATCTCTACCTCCCTCTTTTTTTGGCTTGTTACTGGAAGATGGTGGTAGCAACAAAATCTCTGCAGTGAAGTACTGGGGAACACCATAAGAGAGTAACTTCTAAAATCACAGTCAGTGCTGTCTCCCATCACATGCCCTGGGCTGTGATCAGACAGGAGGTTTTGGATCTCACACCAGGCACAGGGTAGCACAGGGCCTGAAGGGCAGCATGTGCCACACTTGTCATGCTGGAAAGCCAGGAGCAGGAGAAGCTACTGGGGAGTGTGCTGTGCTCAAACAGCTCTACAAGGCAGTGCAGCCCCATTTGGCCTCTGCAAAATTTGGAGTACGTTTCTGGCCATTTGTGTCTCTGATCTTGTCCTGGCCTTAAAAATAGTGTTACTGAGCTTGGCTGCAACATAGTTCAACCACAGGAGGATGATTTAAAACGAGGATCTGAGACCTTAACTCAAGACTGCCTTACTCATATCAGCTTGCAAAGCTGTCTTTCAGTTATTTTAATGTCATTCTTGCATACTTTATTATTCACTGTCACGTTCAGTTTAATGTAGGGTGACCAGATGCCCCAGCATGACTCAAACACTCTTTATCCTTAATTAAATGTCCTCTATGCATCTGGTTTTTCCTTTCTGGTTTCTGAAGTCCCAGAAATTTAATAAAGTTTTCAGTTTTCTGTTATTAGCAAACATTGTTTCATATCTTGCTTTACAGTTTTATTATACAGTCAGTTGTAGAGCTTAAAATTGCATTATAAAGCTCCCTTGAATACTCTGTGTTTTAATATATGCTTCCTTCTGTAGCAGCATGTTTCTAAAGCTTGTGCTATTACACAGTGATAATGCAGAATTTTACATTTTACAATCATCAGCTGTAAAAATAAAACAGTAAAAGTTTGTAATTTACAAGGCTATAGATGACATCTGCAGATCTTATGGGTTTAAAAATTTATTGGTTCAGTTTCCCATATATATCAGTCTGAGATGGAATCTATTAGGCTCTGCATACACACAGCATATTGCTGCCATTTACACTAGATGCTGTCTTGTCTTTGAGGGTGAACATAAAAACAAAAGATGGGAAAAATAGGAGTATGGACTCTGTTAACTAAAGCAGATGTTTTCTAAATATGCAAAGTCATAGGGGTTCAGTAGACATGAAATGTCAGAAACAGGCAGAAATCTGTTGGCAGAAACAGGCCAAAATCTTGCAGTCACATATGGATATGCTCTAAATTTATGCATCTGAATTGTGGTGATTTTAATGAAAATGTTTGTGGATGTCATGCTAAGGATGTGCATGAGAGTTTACAGGAATGAATGAAAAGTGATACTTTATTTTAGGGTCAGAAGTTAATTGTACATAAATGTGAGCGACAATGAGTTGGTCTGTGAATTACTTGCAAGATATTTAGTCAGTCTTACAAAATCAAATGTGTGATCAGAAGAGCAGGCTACCCTCAAAAACATGCTTTTAGCCAGAGAGGGGTAGGAAGCAGACAGAAAGAATAATATGGCAGAGCCCATGGCTCAAACACACATAGCTGATCTCTCCTCCAGACCAAATTGGATATATTGGAATGATTATTAGTCCATGCAGTTAGCTGAGATCACTTGTTTGCGTGGTCTGCTTTGAGACAGCAGGTGTAGCCACAGTGGACAGGGAGCACTGGAGCTGTCCAGCTGCTGGGGTGAGCTGCTCTCCCTTCCCAGTGGTATCCGGGATGCTGGGCCTGGCAAGAGTGCAGTGATGTGTGAGGGAACAGCACTGCTGGAGGACGGGATGCCCCTGCTTAGCCTGGCACTTCACCCACCACTGAAATGGCTGAGAAAGATTCCTCAGGCTGTGATGTTTTGAGAAAGGTAATCTCAAGGTGACTACTCAGCAATAGCTAGCAGGGGATGGCATGGTCTTCATCTCACAGAAAGGGACTTTCTGAAAGGGAGGAAGGGAGGTGTGTGGCTGTGGTGTAGCTACCACAGTTCCCAGCTGCCTCCTGAGGATAATGGTGTGTGTAACTGTGAGCTTCTGTGCTCTAGAAAATTATTTTTGAGAAGATGAATGCTTTTAATATTTCTTTAATCATGGAAGAAAGAGCAAAGAAGAAAGCTGTTATGAGAGACACATCTGACTGTTGCAGGTGTAAAGAGCAACCCTATCATTTGTTCAGATCAGCATTACTATAGATACATTGTAATTTGAAAGAAAAAAGCCCAACAAACCAAAAAGACCTCCTCTTTTAAACCCTATGTGAAGATGCTCTCAGAAAGGTAAATCTGGGTACACTACGGCAAAACTGTACTGTATTGGTGGGGGAGTGTTTGGAGAAAAAGGCAGGGATGTCTTGGGGTGTAAAATCAATGAAGAATTGCAATATAACTCAGATTGTTTTGCACTCAGTCCTAAGTGCACATTTACAGTCTGAAAAAAGGTCTGATATCTGATCAGCAAAGGTTGTGGAGTATTATTGATTTTCAAACATTCTTGAAAGAAACACTTTTTCCAAGTACCTATTGTTCAAATAAATATATTTTGGACAGAGCAAATGTGTGTTCATTTGATTAAAAAGGCATCAATTTTTCATTATTCCAGTTTTAGAAATCACCATATTTCCACTAGTACATATCTCTGTATACCAGGACAGGGTGATTGATTGAACACATGTTCATCGAAGCCAAAATAGTGCATTTCAAATCTATTTATTGCCCTGCAAAGCAATTGCATTGTAATGTTTTTTGGTTGTTTTGTTCTTTTTTTCTCTTCTGTGGTCTCCCAGGCTGTGGGACTTAGTGCTGTTAAAACAATAGACCCATTCATTTAACTGAGTAGGTGCTTGCAACTGAATGTATGGCATCATTATCATTAGCTTCAGTTCCATCAACAGGGTGTCATTATCGCATTTAACTTAATTAGTATGGAAGCTCTCTTAAAGAATGCTTCACAGAGAGGGATGTTGTAAATGTATTCCTGACTTCTAGTAAATAAACCAATAGGCTAATGCACAGTGAAGAATTTATAAAATAGCTGCTGGAGTGGAAGGCAGGCGGAGGAACACGTGCATTGCTGCTCAGGACAAGGAGGTGGCAGGGGAACAGCAGAGACAAGCTCACCCAGCAGCTACTTATCATGAATGCATTATGGCACAGCATTAGCTTTTCAGGTGTGCTCTGGGGGAGATGCACAGGTTCAGGAGGTGTGTGCAGCTAGGGAATTCGGCACTGCTGCTCCTGAGCACGTTCATCCCACTGCACTTCTGGGTGTGGGAAGGCAGCAGCCATTTCTGAATTGCTGAGGTGCATGCAAAGGTGATACTTGCACTGTTTGCTCTTACTGTATTTTTGTAATCTAAACAACTCATCTGCAGCTATGGAAAACATAAAAGGATCTATTTCGAGATATTGGCCTCCCTGGTTGATCAATATACCCTCTTCCCTCCCCTGCTCAGCTCCTGAAATCATGTCTCAGAGTTCCGTGAGGAGTTATGGCTGCACAGCACGCACATCTGCCTGTGACATACTTTGGATGGGTTTTTTTCCATTGCAAGTATACACAGATGAGCTGTCTAATGAACAATTAAAAAGATAGCTGAAGACTAGAAGTTAATTGTATCCTTTACCCAGCTGAACAGGCATGCATGCCCTTCCACCCAATACCCTCCACTCTTATTTGCAGATAATAGGAGAGCCTTTGAGTTTTTCCTTGCTTTTTCAAAATGCTGCACCTGAGTGCCAGCCTCATCCACTCCCAGTTAGGCATAGGAACTCATAATGTTCAAAACAAACGTGGCAGCCCCCTTTTTTTCCCCTTGCATTTCAAAGGAAGGAAAGGTAGTATGGTCATGTTCTGGGTGAATAAGAATTTGTGTGGCTGTTTGGCCTTTCTTCCATAATAATCTATTGATCAGGTTTCACAAAGAAGTTGAAGGTATTTACTTCCTGCAACTTGCCAGGCAATGAGTAGATGGAAAGTCTCAGACTGAGCTCAACCCTAATTAGACTCCAGGGAGTGAACAGACCAGGGGAAGAAGCAGGAATAAAGATTAGAAGTGTCACAAATGTGGGAAAAGCTTAAACTGGAGTTCCTATGAGAATGGGTCTGCAGAAACCCTGGCTTTGTTAATTCAGCAGCTCAGCTAACTCAAATGCATTCTGCTGTTTGGGTGCTTACTGTTCAAATGAGCATCAGTTTCACAGCTTTTTCTTATAATAGTTTGGTCCAGAATTGTATTTTTTTGTTTTTAATTTATTTAATTTTTTTAATTCAGAGATTAGCTATTCTTTCTTAATCATGGAAAGCCTAAAGAAAATAAAGAAGAGAGTCATAATACAAACATGCAAACTGACATCTCTGACAAGGACAGATATGGAAAGGACAAATTTTCCTGCAGGCTGCCTCAATGGGACCCTCTCAAATTTGTTCTTCCCACATTAGGTAGAATATCAATAATTAAACATCTTCCCAAGGAGCCCTGAAATCACTTCAAATGAATAAAAAGTTTTCAATCTACCTCTCTGCCAACAGAGGCGATTTTGTAATATGTGTTTGATTGGGGGCTCAAATTAATAATCAATCAGGACTGCTGTGAACAGCTGCTTCTTCTGGCTCCTTGAGGCAGATCCAGCCCTTAGTGCTCACCTTGTCTACACACCTGGGCACCTGCCTCAGTGGTGTGGACAAATCAGCTACAGGTGTGCCTTGAGAGGGGCAGTGACTCCAGGAATGGCATTTCAATGTGCTAGATAGGATATGCTGAAATTTTCTGAAGGAGGTCAGCTCAAAGAAAACTGAAGCTGGAGAAAAAGTAATTAATCAGGATTAATTCGTTGTTATTATTATTGTTGATATTATTATTCTTACATTTCACAGATTCCAGACATTGGAAGATAACTTGTCAGATTTCACAGCAGCAGGAGGTCCACGATTCAATGGATTTAACAGCAAAGCTATAAGCAAGCACTGGACACAGTTCGTGTCTGATTGATTGTAATGGACAATATGTGAGAACACTTCTGACTGAGATTGCAAGAAGCTGGGAGAAAAATCAGGGACATTGGGTCAAATTGCTGCCAGAAAAAAAAGTCCAGCAAGAACTGGAAGGAACATCAGAAAACTTGAAATTAGTTGTCTTAAACTTCTAAGACAGGTAGGGAAATGCATCAGAATGCTGAAGGTTTTTTATTGTTTTGATCGAGAGTAACAAGAGGGAACATTTTTACTCCATCATACTCATAGATGGCTAAACTCACAGCTCCTAAGGCAATTTCTTTTTACTGTTCAGTTGTATTTTACAGACCACATGCTCATGAAGAGTGAACTGTCAAAGTAGGTATTGAACAAAAGCACAGCTCTTTGGGTAAACTGGCCTTGAACCTTTGTCATAGATAAAATAGGTACAGCTGAAGTATTTGAGATATGAAGCCCCTGGTGGGGCCCAGGTGGGCTACAGCAGAATGACAAATATCTGAGGAACTTAAAACAGTTTCTGAAAGAGTCTGTGGCTGAGCTATCTGCACTACAGATAAATGGCAATGCTTCTGTGAAATACGTATGGATTTACTCAATTGAGACAGATCTTGAATTCTTAATCCTAAATTATTTGCCCAAAGCTCTTACCTCCACTCAAATCAGGGAGAGATAGGTTAAACCAACTTGCAAAAGAAGGTACATGCTGTTTCTGATGTAAGAATTAATGAAATTATTTTGAACACAATATGAGGAAATATTGATGTTTGTTTTCTCTGATTAAATTTAGTGCCTTAGGAATCATAGATGAACATGCAGTCAGAATGCCAGGGGAGTAAATAGTGAGTGTGTGTTTTTAAGCTTGTATCCAAATGCACTGCTGTAGCTTGATTTGCAGTAGGCATTTCGTCCATTGTACAACACTGCACTGCAAGCCATGGAGTTTACAGGTGTTAACTTCGTCGTGGTAGGACACCTCCTTGCTTCTCAGTTTTGAAAGAAGCACATTGAACGTGATGGGGAGAAAGTTTTTTGTAAAACTGTGCAAAAGCAGGCCACGGAATTCAAAGAAATTGTCTTCTCCTATTCCTGTTGGGTTTTGAGGCATTCTGGGTCCCTGGCAGATCTGGGTTCATCTGCTGCTTGCTTTTGCTGCTCTGAGAACAAAAAGCAGCCCTGGTGTCAGCTCACAGCCACTCCTGCAGACAGACCTCTGGCTGGATGGCAGCTCTGTGTGCATGTGTGCACGGTGTAAACTGAGTTTAGACAGTCAGGGTGGGTCTTGGCACGAGGGCCTCAGTCCAGTGCTACTCTTTTACAGAAAGTGACCATTTATTTTCTTTATACATAATTGTCTGGGAGGCACCTTCCCACACTTGCACTAGTAAATAACTGCCGAGGGTTGTGATTTGGTGTTTAGTGCCCATTTTTCTCCTTATTTCTGCAAAAGCTAAGGGATCCTCTGGCTATTTTTACTATTCCAAAAAGTATGTCTTGCTAGGTCAGCTGGATTAAGCTGGCATGCATCTGGACCAGACTGCATTAAAGCAATTTTTCCTCTTCTCATTACCTGAACTCATTCATTCACAGCTTGGTACTGAGAGTGCTGTTCTGAATACACATTATTTGGGTCATCTTTCCCTTAGCCCTCTGAGGTACAGAGTGAAGAGCTTTAGATTTACAATTCAACATTAGATTTACCATTTTGCAAAGTCAGAAATAGAATTCAGTAAATGGCTAACTCAAGTGCCACACATAAAGACAAAGAAAACAAATAGATCTCTTTATTCGGGGAAAGAATTTTTCCTTTCCCCTGCACATCTTCATGTATCCTGCCTCATTCCTTTTCACTGTCCAAGGAGAAAATATTTTTTGTCTCTGCAGCCTAATAGGAAGGGTTCCTCAAATTTATTTACACTGAAGTGGGCAATTGTTGCACTGGTTAGCTTTATAGGAGCAGCAAGTGCTGCAATGACCGAAATTATGCAAACTCTGTGTGACAGCCACAGCTTCATTGCTAGTGTACTAACAACATATCCAAGTTAAATCCACAGTATATCCGCTTCACAGAGGCATAAAATTCAAAGCATTTAATAATAAATCAGGGCTTGTGTGTTGGGGGGCGGGTCTTAAGCTATAATAAATTTTGGTAACCAATTCAATCAAGGAAACACATATGCCCTAAGGGAAAATGTATTAGCAAATTAATTCATTGTGATGAATCAAACTTCTTTATGAAAAGACAAATGAAAATGAGAAGGATCTTATTCCTTATGCATGTGGATGCTCCCTGTATTTATATTTGGTTTTTTAGACTGCATGCAGAATATGGAAAAAAGGTTATGTGGCAGCAGTGTGCAAAGTGGCTGTTGACCCAGCAGCTCTGAGAGGCTTATCCTCCCAGGAAAAAGGTCTGGTAGGCTTCTTAATATGCTTTGTGACCTGAAGAACCTGCTCGACAGCTGGAAGTGATACAAGAGAAAATTCAAACCCGAGCTCTTTTGACCCCCACAGGAAACTTCCAGGCTCTCAAGTCTGATGACTGTCCCTGGTACAAAGGAGAGCTCACATGCAAATGTCTGAGAGCTCTGTAGCACTGTGTCTACATCCTGAGCTGGCTCCTGAGATGAACAGAGAGCTAGTGAAGATTTTGGAGGGCTCACGTAGTATGCTCCCCACAGCTCCTGCCTCCCGGGAGGGAAGTGTGTGCTGCACCTGCCAGAGCCCCGGGGCCGTTTGGAAGTGTTGCTGCATGTGGGCTCTACTGCAGCACCACTGCTGATGGCATTGTGTGAATAACCACCTGCCAGCATGCAAAGCTCTGCTAAACACAGCAAAGGTGCCACTGGCCGTCCATCCTTACGCTGTACTGGAGGAATGAGGTGGCACAAGTCGGCAAGGATACTGGTGGAGACCCTTCTAGTCAGCTCAGTAGACAGCTGAAATATAATAAAAAGATGGTCTAGGTATGTGGGTGATTTTCTGCCATTTCCCTTTGTTCCTTTTGTAGAAACCTTAGAGAAACTTTAGCTGTTTCTATACAGTGAAGAAGATCTTGCTTTAGTTAAAAGGTCTTTGCAGTTAGTGGTTGGCTTTTTAGGGAGAAAAAAGCATCCCCTGCTGGGAATTAATAACACGGGCTACTGCAGGAACATATGGTCACTTCTAATGGCTGTATTTGTTATTAATGAAGTGATAAAGAGGTGACTTCACTGATTTGCTTTAGAAGAATCATAAAGTCCAACAAGATTTTAGATTGGCTGGGTAGCTCTGTTAGAGACTAATATGTAGTCAATTTTAGGAGAAAATGCGTTTTAATAATACAGGAGCAGAAATCACTTATATTATAAAACTACTGGAGATTAATTTTCTTGTCTGTAGATACAGAGTTCCTTGGAGCAAGTAGTTATATTAACCCACTGCAGGTCAGGAATTACATTTTTTTGATCTGGATATGAAATTTAGCAAGGTACTGTCCCATTAAATATTGTTTTAGTACATGTTTTTGCACAGGTATCCAGGTGTGTGGAAAACACAGATACAGTAGGGTAGACAGAACATTTTTGAAAGCCTTCATTTAAATGTGAAATATTAATGTATTTTAGTTTGTCCTTGAATTGTCTTCTGTGCAAAATTGTTTGTCATTGAATTATTCAAGGACAACAAGCAAGGACTGTTCAAATTCTGACTTGAGTTACAATTTGCAACCTTACTGGAGAGAGGATTAAGCAGAATTACGGTCCTGAGTGTATCTCAGTTGCTACAATGCTCTAAATCAGAACATAGCACCACTTAACAGCTGGAGAAAGAGGCAACATCTTTTGACATTTGCAGTGGAGTTGGCTTGTAGATATTTTGGTACTGGTTGATGCCTGTGGAGGTCTGGTCTTGCAATGCTTACTGTGTTAAGCAAGACAGAAAAGTCCATAGTGCATTCTGGCTGAGAACTGCTTGTTAATGCTGCTGAGCTAAAAGAAAGCTGGTGAAGAGGAGCTGTTGGTGGAGTTGGAGTGACATTCTGCAATGTCATTCAGCTGAGGGAGAAAAAGTGTCTGAACTTCATGCATGGTACAGTTGGATGAAAGGAAAACAACAGATTCAGCACAGCTTTACCCAGTGCAGGCTGTGGCAGTGCTGGGGCTCAGGAGTGAAACCCCTGTGCTGTGAGGCAGGTGGAGGTTTTTCTGCTATGGTCAAACGGATTGATGAAGCACTAATGTAGGGTGGGGGCTGGTGCCACCCTGGGACAGGCACAACCTGGCCATTGCATCTCTGGGAGAGTACAGGCAATGCACAGGGCCAGCAACAGGCACTGCAGGTGAGCCAGGAGCTGCACCTCTTGGCTCAGCTCTTTGGGACTCTCCAGTGGCCAGCAGGGGAGCTGAGGCATCAATCCAGCCATCTCTGCTGCAGGCTTCCTTAGCCCTGGTGCTCAACTGCCTCATGGTGCTGAGGATGAAGGTTGGGCCTTCAGCTGGGGCTTTGAGTTTTATCTCCTAATTTTCACTTCTGCATGTCAAATGATCCATTTTCTAAAGGCAGGCAGACTTGGGCCAGCCCTCTGTCTCTTCTTGGGCAATTTATTCCCCAAGAGTGGAGATAAGCTCCAGCTTTTCAGATATCTCAGCTGTGTCTTACCTGGAAGGGGAGAGGTGATGGCACCTTTCCAGCACAGTGGCACTTGGTTCCTGCCTCTTTAGGATCTCTGCTTGACATGGGCTGTGTTATTAGCAATCTGCTTCTTTCTGCTTTGTGGCCAGAGCAAAAGACAAGAGGATAGCAATTCAGTGCTGATAGTGGTCATGGCTCTTGCAATGTCCTTGATGGCAAGCAGGAGAAAACAGAGACCTGGCTGTCCTTGATAAAGGTGGTTTCTGGCCCTTTTGGAGCTAGCACCAGCCTGGCATGGTGTGGATCAAGATCTCCTGTTAATTTGATGGTGGTACTCCTATTTTTTCCTGTCCTATCTGACATATTTTCTAGGATTACATAGATGGACAGAATACTTTTCTTTCCCTGAGATATGTCTCACCAGAGGTTTCCTACTCCTCTTTCCTACAGGGAGTTCTTGTAGGAAGATCGAGGCTTGTGGGCCCACAAAGACCCTTGTACTGAGCCGGAGCACAATATAACAGCAAAGTGCTCCTTGACACGATGACACTCTGTACTTGGAAATATTCACCAGAAGACTGGTCCACTGTAAAACATATTAATCCCAACAAGTCACTGTGATCTCTCTGATTTAAGCATTAGACTCACTTGCCCTGCAAACAACTCTCTTCCCTAGCACTTTGGGAAATTTAAGGCAACCTATAAAAAGCAGAAGGCAATCAAAGTACCCATTCTTTACTGTAACATGGGCAAAAATATCCTCTCTGTTACTGCCTCTGCTCTTAGGAATTTGCCGGTAACTTTTGTATTCGGTACAATGTTTTCCTATTTCCATCAAGTTATCCCCTCTCACCCCGGCCATTGCACTTTACTGTGTAGCAAAAAGCAACATGGCTACTTTTTTTTGGCATCAGCAGCACTCTTGCTGTAAACTGAAGCAGTGAACTAACAGGGTTTCATTGACTAGTGTTGGATTTTCACAGCAGACTCCCTGGGGCATACCAGCTCTGCCCCTAATGGCAGCCTTTTGTGCCATTGATTTTAAGTGTAAGAGGGTGGCACAGCACAGAGGATATTGGGACAGCATCGATGCAGTTAATCTACACTCTGGTTGGTCTTGATCTCTTACAAGCAAAGGGTAATATAATGAGGCCATGAATGCATGTGTGTATGTGTGTGTGTGTGTGTGTGTGTGATCAATGATATTTGAGTCAGCAGTATCCCAGGAGACTTTTACATTAACAGGTGGGCCTCAGGTTGCAATTAGAAAGTTCTAGGCTGATAAAAACACTTGGTATGTTACATTTCATTAGGAAAGGTAAAACCTTCCTATCTGTGCTTTTATGAATTTAGAATATCTCCTGTGCCTGGGAAGGATTTACCCTTGTGTTACAGCCTGACTGAAAACTGATGTGAGCACATGTACTTTAGGGAAGGAATAAAAGATGGTGGGAAAACTGCTGTTTTGGAGTGCTGGGTGACAAGTGACAGCATCAGTGCCTGTAGACAGTACCAGGTAAATTTTCTATGACTTTGTTATGGGATGCTGTGGGACATGGGACTTGTCTGTGCCAGGTTTTATGTGCCATGTGAGCAGTCTGTAGCTTCTTTTGGCTGTGCTGTAGTTGGCTCTGCTCTAGCAGTGCCTTGAGGGTTTTTTGTGCACCTCTGTTTGCTCCAGAAGTCTCTACTGTGACGTCCATCCCACCCTCTCTCATCTGCCCTGTGTCAGGGTGCAGCTGAGAAGCCCTGTAAATTTCCTGCTGGTTAATGTGTGCTGCTTCACACGGTTGCACAGAGCCTTGACCTGAGAGGTGGCTTCTCCCCAGGTTTTGAGCAGGTTGTATCTGCATTTCCTGGCAGCAGCACAGGGGAAGCAGACTAAACCACCTGCAGCATAAACCTCCCAGTGCATTCTGAGAGAAAGGCAAGCGAGCAGTGAAGCAGGGAAAAGAGGATAAATGAAGGAAATAGGAACCTCGAGACAAATATGATATGATGGGCAAGATTAACTTACCTAAAGGGACTAAGGTAAAAGAAGCAAGAGAAAAACAAGATGTTTTTAATGTTGTGCACAAACCCATTAATCAGCCTAAAATGTTGTTTGTGGTAGCATTCTGTGCCCTACACAGTATGCAAGGTCTATAAATCTGTCTGATCTATATGGAAAATTTGTGGGTCAGGACAAGCAGAGAATGAAGCATCAAATAGAAAAAAGCAACTGCCAGTAAAGTCAGTGATAAAGAAGTATTCAAACAAACACAGCCTACTGGAAATGATAGCTTTAAAATGCTTGCACAGTGGGCCCATTCTTGAGGCACCCAGTTATTAAATATAATGTTTCCTTATCAAAGACTTGGAGATGAGCAGCTTTGATAGTATGGATTGCAAGTTATTGTCTGTTTCTTGAGCTTGCTTCTTGTTAGTTACAGAAGACCCTGAGTTACAGTGAAAGAACCATTTCAAGGAATTATCTGGATAATTAGTTATGATAAATATGATTTTGCTTTAGAGCACTGAAATAATAGAAACCACTGAGTTGAGACAAGAAATCATATGGGATGCCTTTCATGTGAACATATTTATTATCTGTTTTAATTAGCAAACCAAGTCCTAAATGCCTAATGTAAAGTATTTGTCTGGAGTTTCTGTTCCTTAAATGACTTAATTTCTAAAAGTCTGTTATGCTGCAATTTATACACATCTTTCTGTGGCTACATTTATGGGGCTACCTGGTGGTTTTACAAAGGAACAACAAAGTTAATTATGGAGAGATATTAACATTTTGAACTAAGTTGGATTTTTTTTGTCTGTTGAGTCCTTGATTTGAAAGTTTTTGTGTATATATTACTTACTTCTAGTGGCTGAAACCCTTAGACTATTAAAGTCCACAAAAGCTACTACTACAAACGTTAATTCTATGATGGAAACTCACCAAAGCAAGAAAAGTCTGACTGAGATTGAAACTTTGCTTTGCTTAACTTTCTCTCTTATGCCTATCCCTGGATGCACACCTAGGTGAAAACCCAAGCTCTTCTCTGGCACCAAAATGTTTCTCATAACAGGAATTTCTCAAGAATTTCCATGATCAAGAATACCCAATGAAGCTGATCAATGTTGGCCTTTCTTACTAGAATTTAACGAGTTTTGCATTTTCTCCAGGTCTCAGTTTATAGTTTTTAGAGATCAAATGGTGCACAGAACAAACTCTCAGAGTAAAATATCCAAATCCACAGAGTTCCATTTGCACCTGGAAATCAGTCCTATGAAACTTGCTGTCTCTGTCTCCATTCTGGGTACATCAAACATGCATTATTTATTACTGTTGGAGAGGATTTTTGGAGGCATTGGAGAAACTACTTGATTTGTTGTCAAGATTACATGGGGAATCAGGATCTCAGGGAAGTTTGCCAATGGAAAAAACCCTCTCTAAGAATTGTTAGGCCGTTCATTAATGTAACATCCACCTCACTTGCTTTTAATGCTATCCTGATGGTTGGAAAACCTGACCTGGACACAGAAAACCAAAGAGCCTTGTTATCCCTCCTGTGGCTTTTAGAGCTGGGCCTGTCCTGGTGCTAATGGAGCTCCAGTCGGTGCAATGAAGGCACCTCCCTTCTGACTGGTAGGGACAGAGTAATTGAATACACCTGATCCCCCCTATTAGAGACATGCTCTGGATTCCTGCCTCAGTCCTGTAAATAAAAGGTTTCAGGTTTCTTTTCCTTGTGTGCTTGTTGTTAACACACTGGAGAATGATAGTTTGATAGCTTAATTTGCTTTTCTCTTTTTTTATGATAGCATTTAAAGGAAACAACATGATGTTGACAGCTGCTGTAACATTAAAGCTCCCTTAAATCCAGAGTCCTACCACTGGCCTGTCAAGATTGTTTTGGGCTTTTTTTCCATGTGAGTGGCAATAAAGAAACTACACTAAAAAAATATTAGGACTTTCATCTACTGTGGATTTAAGGTTAATTATAAGCTACAAATTCAAAGGAGGCTTCCTGGTACTTTGGTATTATGTAGTAGTCCAGAAGGAGATCTCAAACACAAGTGAGTTAATTTCAGCAGAAACCTGCTTTCTGTCTGCTGCCTCCTTTCTGAATCCAAGCAAGACTCGGCTGGATGTCATGTGGAGCTCACCCCCGTCTGGCAGGCCCCTTCAGCAGCACATGGGGTGCATTGTGCAAACCCTTACAGGAAGAGTCTCCGTCCCATGGCAGGCAGGCAGGCAGGCAAAGATCTCTTCCCAGTTGAGTCCTACTTAGGTTGTATTTTAAGAAATTAAGTGATTCATTGACCTTGCATCACCCTTCTGACCTGCAGTAAATTTTACCTCTTAATGGAAGACTTGACTAGGATTCTTGTAATTCCTGAGCCCCTGTAGAGATCTGCTGTGCAGTCATGATTTTCATTGCGAATTTGGGGGTTTACTTAAGTTCTGTCTCAAAGTGAAATCTAATTTCTCAGCATTTATCATCATTGTCACCAGGCCTGTCAGTCTTCGGAAAATGAAGCTTGTTCACAGCAACAGGACTTTTGAAGAGATATATAGTTTTGCAAAGTAGATCATATATAGCACTTTTCCTCTTAGATAGAAAAAATATTTTACTGTTTTTCATATATTTGCATGAGTACTTTCAGGAATGAATTATTTGGTAAAAAGAGATGGGATTTGGAGTCTGGATGCTTAAGGTCTGGTACTTTATGCATTGTTTTCCCTTTGATCAAATTATTTTCCCTTCCCTATGTTCCCGTTTGTAATGTAGTACAGGCCTCAAAGTTATTCTCCTTGGAAAAGTGCTGGATAGAAAATGTGTGTCAGGTATTTCTAAATTCTCACAAAAACATATTTTTTGTCAAAAAAATAATCTGACACCTAATAAACTATTAACTATTAGAAAATTTATTCCTTTATTAGAAGGGTTTCTCAAACACTTTACTGCAAATTCAATGGAATATTTCATCAAAGTTTATTAAAACTATTATTTAAATAAAAATAGTTGATAAAGAGTTTTTAAAAATAATTTAAAATTCTTACAGCATTTAATAGATATTTAGCCAGAAACTTTCATATTTAAATTCATTTTAAGCAAAGTCTTCCATGAATTAGCTTTGATACCTTGAGAGGTTACCTAGAACAGAGGCTAGATGGTGTTAAAGGAATAAAGAAGGTATTTATTAAAAGGCCTTCAAAGGATACACCTTGGGCAGTACAAGAGCCCGGCCATAGCTCTGCCCAAGATAGATGACTGGTCACAAATGTTCACACTTTTATAAGTTTTGGTCTATTTACATATTTGGGTTAATTGTCCAATTACAGCTCTAGGTTATGAAATCCCATCCTCCCAGGTTGCTCTCCTCAATTCACTGTTGTTTACACTTTTTTGGCCTGAAGCTGCAACAGTGTCCTTGGTTCTCAGGCTGGAAAAGGATTGTTTTGTCAAACTAAACTGTGAGGAGAACTTGCTAACACTTCATAGGAAGTTCAGAGTCACAAATCAATGCAGTACAGAATATGAAAAATATAAAAGCTAAAACTTAAGACATCAGTTTGAGAAATGAAAATGGAGAAAACCCACATCTTAAGAGTAATAAAAAATTGTAGAATCACTTCCTAATGGGTTTGATTTTTAGACTTGATCAGTCCTAACTGCTGTAAAGTATGTTTGCGTATGCTGTGACTTCCTCTGGAAGTACTTGTTAATATAAAGGCCACATAATGCAAGAGAGTTTTGAAGGGTTTTTTTGTAGTAGCCACAGAATACAAATGGCAGGGTCGTATTACATGTTATCCTGAAGGACCCATCAGGACAGTTGCTTGTGCACCACACTGTGCATGACAGGAGAGATGCTTCTGTGATGAGCACAGCTGATTTATACTTGAGCATTCAACCTGCTCAGGAAAGGCCTCTCTATTTTTTATGAGGTACAGGATTGAAAGGATTTCTTTGTTTCATTGAATTAAATCCTCCTGCAGTCCCAGGCAGTCACCTTACCATGCTGCCTCCCCAAACCAATAAAGCTCCACTGTAAAATACCTGAATTTCATGCTCCTTAATGCTTCCCTAGAATTCCCTTCCTCTGATGGTTAGAAATCATGCTCCCAGCCTAACCTTATTTATGTCCAGCTTCTACCTTTTTGTTCTTGTGCCAATACTGGCCTTTAGCTTAAATAGCTCTTCTCCTTCCCTGGCATTTACCGCTTTGATATGTTTATAGAGAACAATTATATTCCCTCTCAGCCTTCATTTGTTAAACAGTTTCTCTTTTTATCAAAGGTTTCTATTTCCCCAATCATTTTAGAAACTGTTCTGTGCACTTGCTCCAGTTTAAATAGCTTAAATTCATCATCTGGGGGAATGTGGATCACCAGAGTGCCCACAGGGCTCCACAGGACATTTCAGTAGTTCCCCGTGCAGTGTCTTATGCAATTACGTTTGCTCAGTGTCACTTGTGATAAAATAGCTCACTCATGTCTTTCTTCTTGTCAAATTGATGCCCTCCCATCTTCCACCTGAATTTCCCATCCATCCCTTACTACTGCTGTCCTCCTCTGCAAATCTCTTTTCTCCAAACTCGTTTTAATTACCATGTTTTATTGTACGGTGACACTCACAAGCTTTGTCTTATCAGCATATTACTTAACTGCCTTCAAATTCTTTTTGCTGAGTCCACTAAAATAAATATTGCTGAATAAGACTGGCTATGAAATCAGTCTTTGAGAACACTCATATTTACCTCCTTTCAGTGGCTTGCTAAGTAGCTGCTCCCATGAAGTCATATTGTCTAGGTCATTTCCCATACAGATTTATATGTAACAGATGTTCTTCTCAAGTCCAAATACACCTTAGAAAGTTAGATTAGGCCAACCTATTTCACATTAAACTATTTTGAGTTTTATTTTACCATGTCCTCTTATCTCTGTAACTTTGATTATTGCTTCTTTGCAAATTGATTTGGATATGTCACTGAAATTTATGACTGGTGTTTTTGATGTGCAGGTAGTATTTTTGCTGTTGCTATCACAGTATATTCCCATTTGTAGTTTTCCTAGAGATTTTTGGATAGATATCATTTGGACACATCAATTGCATAAGTAGTTTGACTTTTTGTTACAACTTATTTTAGTCCCTGTTTTATAGTAATCCTACTTTTCTGCCTTTATTCCACATATCTGAGTATTCTGTACTGTTACCTTTAGTGAAACTATGCTAAAGTAAGTGAAACTATGCTAAAGTGCTTGTTTAGCTTATGGGTCTATGAAGATTATGTTTATTGATTCCATCTCCAGTGTATCATGACCTTGCTCTTTTCTTTACTATCTATGTATCAAGGTAAGAAAAGGTTTATTGTGCATTTACTTTTCCTTTGAACACTTTCCACTTGCATTATGACAGTTCCTGATTTATCCTTTACATAACCCTCCAACAACTGTCATCACGTCATCCTTCTATTTCTTTTTGCTGTTCATTCACTCTTTCTGAGTATCAAATATTTTTAGTTTCTCTCATTCGAGTTGTTGTTTGTCCTTAGATTCTGGTCTAAAGTATTCAGAGTAGACACTTTACTAAAGCAAAGACTTTACACAATGCTGAGTGAGTAATTAATAGTTCATATATTTCACAGGCTATCTTCCTGCTTTTATATTGTGGTTTTGTGCCTTTATGTAATTTGTATTAGCCCCACATTGCTGAACTGCACTTCTTTTGTAATCCCCTATAATCCTCACACCCTTTTACGCTGAATTGCTACTTAACCAGTTGTTCCCTATCTTGTATTTGTGCAAATGGATTATTCCTGCCTTAGAGTTGTGTCCCATGTTTGTCCTCCCACTTGTATTGAATCTCATTTTTGCAAGCTATTTATCCAATTTGCCAGTGCAATTTGAATTTCAGTCCTGTTCTCCTTTGTTCTCACAGCTTTAGTCATTGTAAATTTCATAACAATATGCATCATCCCATCATCCCCATCATTAATGATAATATTGAATGGTCTTGGATTGGGGACAAAGTTGCAGGACTAAGTACATTCTTTCAGTTTTATAGCAGTGTATTGAGTGCTGTTGTCTTAGGATAAAGTTAAGCAGTGGTTTTAATTACTTGTCAGTCTTCATCTCTTTCTTGTAGGCATCTTTGGTATAATTTTTAATGCAGATTTTTCCATCCAACATGCTCTATGAAGTTTTTCCTTTCTCCACACTTAGAACGCATATACCAGATTTGATTTTATCCATTTGACTTAGAGGGTTTTTTATGCCTTCTCATTTAGGTCTCTGAGATCTTTGGTTCAATTGACTTCAGTAAACAGGTCTTAAAGCTCACCTGCTCAAAATGCAAATACTGTAATTATGAGCCAGGATTGTCCCACCTTTAATACAAGTTGATTTGAATTATAAACGCCTTTTCTCCTGTTTGATGTTTGATAATGTCCTTATCATTTAACTGTCTACATATTACATTGTTTTTTGTTGGCTCAATGATTGATCAATGAAGATTTTTTTCTGCTGCCAGCCTAGAGGGTCTAGGTCCTTTTGTTGACAATAGGCTTTGGTTTTCGGCCTGTTTTGGGGATTTTCTTGGTTTAGTTTGCACAGGGCTCTGCTGCTGCAACATATATTTAGCTAATCGCAGTTTTGTAACACTGTCTCTGACATTCCCCAGTGGAAACAGCAATGTTCTTGGCTTGGTATCTGGGTTACTTTTTGCTGTGCCTGGGTGCAAGGGAGTCCTGAGGGTGCTTAGGTTCCGGCTTCAGGATCTGAGTTGGTGTGCTGAGGCACTCCAGGGACTGGGGAATAAGGCAGGGATGGAAACCCTCTTTTTGGTCATGTGCTTGCTCTTGAAGCCCAAATTGATCTAAAAGTAATGACATTATTTTGGCATTAAGCAGTCACTATGGACTCACCTGTAACTGCTTGAGGTTTGTGCCTTGGCAGGGCTCAGGAAGAGATGCAAATCTCAAGTAAGACAGGTATCTATCACGTCTTTTTGCTTTTGAAATTGGGCTATAATTTATATTAGAAATATTGCATCTTTTCCAAATTAGAACATTTCTCTCTCCTCTCCCATTAAGTGTCACCACTGTATAAATTCAGCATTCTTGATGACGCAGCCAACATTTTGTGCAGCTTTGCAGATGTCACAAGGAGGCAGTAAAACTTGCCTGTGGAAAATAATCCTGAATGTGAAATAGGACTTTGTTACATGAGAGACTCTTATCCATTGTCATTTGTCCTTTTTTTTTTTTTTTTTTTTTTTAAATCAGATATTAGGATACCCAGTTATCTGAAGTTGCCTTTTTCTGAGGAATTGATGTCTAACACTTTGATTTTTGCTTGGACCCTTACTGAATGAAAACCTGCCGGGTTGTATTTACATTAATTGGATAACTTTGGAAAATGAAAGCTCAGCTTTTGTCTTTTGTATGTATAAGATCTGATTCCTTACTTTCTTTTTTCAGCTTTTTGAGCACTAAAGATTTACATGTACCCTCTATGTATCTGAAAACTAGCCAGTAATCCTGCTAGATTTTCATGTAGACTTTGTGCTGCTTGCAAGATTTTTTTGGAAGCAATCATAGATATCACATTTCTTCATTACATTTTGATATATACTCTTTCAGTATCTCCAGAAATATTTCACTGCTTTTGGAGATATGAGGCCATTATTATTCCATTAACAAATTTCTAAATATGAATGGTTCCAAAGTTTTAGAACAAAGCATTTACAGCTGTGACCTTTGGACTGGTGAACCACAGTGTAGCCATAAACCTTGAAATGTTGTACAAAAAATTATATATTTTAAGTTTGTTTTCTTTTATGTGTCACTAGCAAATTTGATGACATTGTTTTTAATAAAATGTCACTTCTTCAACAGGCCAAATTATGGATTATTAGGAAACACTGATGTTTAGGAGGAGGAGAAAGCTTATATAAAGCAAAGCCAAGATGAAATAGACCTTGATCTAGGCTGTTTTCTAGAATGCTGTTTGGTACTTGTGAATTCTGACTCCTTCTAGCTGTGATGTGATGCTCCTCTGTCGTGTGACAGCTTCAGCTTTCTGCCTGAATGATCTCATCACAAACATGCACTAAGAGTCAAAAATGAAAAAATGAAAACTCTCATATTGCTTATCTGCTCATCTTCTTGGTGAGGAGAAATTCATAATGTCTGTGCAGAACTTCAGACATAAAAATGCTCTATAAATGCTTAGTGTCATTTTGATGAAGAGAGAGAAGGCTGAGAATGGGATATGATTGCTATCTATAAATGCATTATGGAGGTAAACTCTACAAAGGAAAAGAGAGATTTAAGGTAGAGGACAATGCTGGCACAAGAAGAAACAGATGTAAGAGGGCCATGCATAAATATAGGCTGGAAATATGAAGGTTTCTATTAGAGCAATGCAGTAGCCTTCGAGACAGAATCACAAGTCAAAATCTTTCCTGCTTTTAAGATGGAGTTTCAAGTCTTAGAGTCACATGCTGTGATTGCTTGTGCAGAGGGAAACTGAAATTTTGGGAAATCCTTTCCAGTGCTCACAGGGCTGACCAGAGAAGTCTTTGGCTACAATCAGATGTCCTTCAGAAGGTCTCACCCCTCACAGTATAGTCACAGCCTGAACATTTTATTCCTCTGAAGGAAAGCAGAGACATGGTGTGAACTGGTTTTGTTTTCCCCAAGAAAACATCTTCATCCTTTCTTTAACTGACTGGTACCTTATATCCAAGGAGAGTATTTTTTTTTGCACTGTTTATCCATAAATATGCTGCAAGAGCAAAATAGAACTTCCTGGAAGTGGGGTACAGAAGGTTTAGTGAAGTTTAATTTACACACCAGTACAGGTGTTTCTCTTCTTTTTTGCTAGAGCATTCATTCCTGTGATCCTAAAACTCCTTGCTTCTTCTGTCAGGGAAATAGGAAAGGAAGGCTGTGCAAAGGGTGGACAAATGTAGATGCAGTTAAGCTTAATATTTAAGTGCAAATAGTTATCTGCTTCCAAGTGCAAAAAGTGAGGATGTTATTTGCTATTGAATCAGCTCAGATAACTTGGATAACACGGGAACTTAGGCTTCTCAAGACCTACAGGAAAAATATAATACAGCGAACAAAAGGAGCCACATAGCAGTCAGCAGGATATTCCAGCTGGTCGACTTGAGTTATCTAGTGTAAGTAGCAGAGTGGAGGGGTTTTTCTTTCATGAATGGGAAGAAAAGCTACTCCAGAGGCAGTTCACAACAAGGACATGACTCAAACTTTCATTGTTATAAAAATAGCCCTGTGGGTCTACCTAGCCAGGCTGGGAATATAATAGGGAACAGACAAAAAGCCTAAAAAATTTACCATTTGGAAAGCTACTACTTTGATGGAATCCAACTGAAAATAGTTTCAGTGTGTGGAACTCTTTGTTGTCTAGCCGTAGGAAGGGTCTTGAACTTTAAAGTTTGGAGTCATCTGCTACAACCTTCACAGGTAAGCACCATTCTGGACAGTTGGATTAAGGTTATGTGATGTATAATATTTCTGCACAAAGGAACCAGAATTTCTATTTGTGGAAACATACGCTTACTCACTCCACGCTAATTGTACTCACTCCATGCTATTAATTAAAGGCTAAACAATGATATTGCTGTTGCCATTGACAACTGAGTCTATAACCTTGGGTTTTTGGATATTAGCATTAAGAAACAAAAATCTGTTCCCCATTTGCCATGGTATAGAAAAGGAAGAAAGACTCAGGCTTGCAGCTGAAAAAAAAAAAAGTAATTTGCAAAGAGCCATGCATTCAAGTTGGCCTCTAAATTTATATTAATTAACAAAGAAGGCCCTGGTGGATAATTTTCCTCCAAGTGGCAGCCAGGCTGTCTTCTTGCACGAGAGAGAAACCAAAATTACACTGTACTGATCCAGAGTGACTGTAGGCTAGTGCTCAGGGCTTGGTTTTGAGGTGAAAGTAATTCCAGGATTCCAGTTCCACACTGATAAATTTAAGCTGTTCTTGGGAGACTTGTGCCATAACCCAAAGGAAATATTTCTGACTGTGATCTTCATTTTTTGCCTATGAAAACTGCAGGCTATATTTGTTTCTTGGGTGATAAACTCTGTGTGATGCTTTTTGTTGCTAATGTGGTGCAAAGCAGCTGCAATGCTCTGTGGATAGGGGCTCACTCTTCTTGATGGGAATAGGGCTACCTGGGGGAAACCTGGGCTCTCACACATTGTTTAAAAACCAGATAACAGATGTCTGTTATCTACAGCTTACTTTCCTGTGTTCCAACTTTTCCCTACAGAAAGCATCTGCTAAAGTTATTTTGAAGTAAAATGCATGAGTTAGGGGAGAGTAGATTTTTTGGATAATATATGAGGAACTTCATGGGGGGAGGTCAGAAAGTCATTGAATGTTGTCATCCTGTATGAGTCTGATCTCAATCAAACCACAAACATCCCCCACAAAATTGTTTAATGCTGCAAAAGAAATGGTGCTCTATTAATTCTTATATTCCAAGCTGATACTGGAAGCTTAGCCATTTTCACTTATGGTCCTTCTATTTTACGTGTTTTTTTGTCAAATTTTAAATCACAGCTGATTTAGTGCTGCCTGCACCAATAATGGTGATGACATCTGTGGAACAATACATTCCAAATCTGTTAAATCTTTCTGAAAGGCATTTGCTGAAACACTTTTCTATGTTCATATAACTGGTTGGGTCATTAAAGACTTGAGAGAGGATTAAAAAAGAGGCGGAAAAAACCTCACTCTTTCTGCATCTACAATTACAGTGATGCTTCAACAGGGAAGCACTTGAGCAGTGCCTCAACTGGGCAATCTCAGTGTATTATAAACAGTATTTGGCTAATATATTGCTCCTACTGGTTTTATGTACCTGAATAATGCAGACCATCAGTGGGCTGAGAAAGACCCCAATAAACTGGACAGAAGTAATGAAATGTGTCTATATTAGGATACAGAACCCCACAGAGGCTAGGTCTCACCTCTCCACTTGTTTTCATATGGTATCAAATACAAATTAAACTGCGATATATTTCTAGATGTGGAATCCTCTGGATAGTAAAGATTATTAGCTTTGGAGGATATGTCTGCATAAAAAATGGCAGCATGGGAAGCACATTTTGCTGGTGTTGATTAAACTGGAGCACACATACCCCAGTTCCTGGCAGGATTGCAGCAGTCCCACTGGAGTCTGTGCTGCCACAGCTTCTCACTTCCTGCGAATTACACTGGATTAAATCTACCATGGGACACGTTCCTAGCCGGCACTTCAAGCCTGCTTTTGTCAGCTGCATAGAGATGCTGTGAATGTAAAACAGGAGGAAACCTCTTACCAGAGTCAAGTACATGTCCACCCCCACTGCTTCACTCAGAGACTCTTTCCTTCCTTGCAGGTTCAAGAGTTTCTGTGCCAAGATGGGTGACAGCAACAGGTCACAGACATCTGCAAGGCCACTTCTGCCCCTTTTTTGCACTGCTTGTGCAAGGGGTGACCACTGCAAAGAGAAAGCCATGATTGGCAGGTTAAATTTTTTGGCTAAAAAATCCACAAACTTACAGAGAAGAAGCCTCTACTCTGCAGGAATTCATCCTCTGACTGCTCTGATTAAGTGGCAAAGGTGGATTACTGCTTCTGTTAAAGGTAACGTACAGGACGGGGAAGGAGACTTCAGAGTTAATTGAGTGCTATCCCTGGCTAGCGCAAGCACTGCATTACATCTCCTTTACTGTAAGACTGTATATTAAAACCAGGTTTTTGTCCCTCTTGTTCCCTTCAAAAAACTAATCTAATTCTTGAGTCCATATATTTCAAGCTCAAGAAATCCAATTTAAAGCTTGTCCTCATTTTTTCTTGGGTGAACTCTGATTTTAGCCTAAATAATTGGTGCATAACAATCATGTTCCGTTCTGTCTCTCTGTCTCAACTTTCTTCTTGACTTTTCACCAAAAATAAGTTCTTCAGTCCTTTGATTATCCCTATAATTCTTCCTTGTACCTCTCCCATTTAAAATTTTATTTCTCCTAATAGCCAGTGTCCTTCCCCACCTCTACAGAAACAGCACTTGTTTATGCGTGCTTCAATTTGCTTTTATCATGTCTGCTTTTTCTCATATTAGTGAGGGGCTCACAGGCCTCCTACAAATCAATAAGCAGAAAGAAATTATTCTTCTTCTTAACAATTTCCAAGGATGGAGCATTCAGCCTTGTGGTGGTTTCAGTTCAAAACCAGGCAGAAACACCAATTTCGTGTAGTGGTTTTGATTTGCAAATTTGAGATTTCCTGGGTGAATGCACCAAATTATGTGGTGGGTTTAGTGGCCAAATCACCAGCGCACCCACCAGAATTATCTACTCATTTCCTGCTGTGAGATAGGATTAGGAGAAAAAGCAAAGCAGGCTCAAACTTTAAAGGGTATAAAGAAGAACTTTATTAACAGAAATTAAAATTAAAAAAAAAAAAGAATTGGAATAAAACCTTCAGACATTTCTCCTCCTCCCTACACCCTCTCTTCTCACACTGACAACGTCCGAAATAAATCAGTCAGTTTATCATCTCTAAAACAGTCTTTCCCCAGTTCACTTAGGGAGAGGAGTCTCTCTTGTCAGTCTATGGCGACTTCTCCACAAGAAACAGTTGTCTTGTGGCTTCAATGTCACAGTGAATCAGCCACTCGAGAGAATGGAAATCTGATGACTGTGCAAAAGTCCCTCCCCTCGATTTACAGCTTTCCCCACAACTGTTTTCAAGGGCCATGTCAACTTGTGGGGCACGCTTTTTAAGGATTGAGCAGTTTAGAAGCAAAGGTTCTCTTCGTCTAACTCTGAGATCATCTTCCTCTCTTGGAACAGAAGTCTTCTTCTTCCCTGGGGGCAAAGGGTCTTCATCACTCTTCTCTCTCTCTGTTCAAACTTCTCATGGGATCACAGTTACTTCAACATCTGCTTACTTCAGCACTGGTGCCTCTGCTCATGACTGTGGTTAGAACGCTTCATCCTCCCAAATGCATTCCATGAGCTACAGGGAGAAAAGAGTCTGATATATATATATATCATATCTTCTCCATAGCTTACAAGAGAATTTCAGTCCAAGTTAGGGTTTCTTCTCATCCCCTCCCATCTGGTACCTGACTCTTCCTTCTTGTCTGACCTCGATGTCTCCATGTTGTTTCTCTGCATGTCTTACCATCCTTTTCTTTCACTCAAGAGAGGATGGAGAGTCTGCAAGTCTCATCTGTGCAGTGAAAGAGTTAGAAAGGCCCGAGGCCTGCAAAGGGCCATGTGATCCCTGCCGTACCATGGCCGGAGCTGTTTACGATGGAGAATTCTTCAGTAGCCGTGCTGGGTGAAGCTAGGATCTCAGCAGCCAGGCGAGAACACAGCAGCAGCGTGTTCTCCATGGCTCCCCCTTGCCCTGCTCTGTGATTCCTGGTGAAACTCAGCAGAGGCAGCATTCCAGCTGAGCCATGGGGGAAGGAACCCGGCCCGGCCATTGCTGCAGCAGAGGCAGAGCCCGGCTCAGCCCAACCCCGCCAGACCGGGCCAGGCCTGCCCCTTGACCTGTAGGTCAGAAGGGAAAAGAGAGTTTCCCAGGGTTTGTTTTAAAATGCATGTTCACAGGGGCGTGTTCAGCTTTCTCAGTGATGTAACAGGTTGTCAGTTCTCAAAACCAATCACTGATCGGTTTTTGTCAGACATAGAGGAAGCTCTCAGTAGCCCCTCTCAGAAAAATCACTTCTGTGGGTGGTTTCTTCCCTCCTCACTGCATGTTGTATGTGCAAAACCAGCACAAGCCTAAAGGAGAATTTCTTGCTATTAGTCCCAAAGATTGTTATCTTTCAGTTTGCACGTTTAGATTTCTTTCCATTTTATTAACCTAGTCTTCAATGATACCCATTTTTTTTTGTGTACTGTAGCCCAGTTCTTCTCTTCAGTGAAAAAAATTCCATTTGTGAGTTAATTTTCTTTAGTGTTAATGTTTCTGAATGTTTCTTCCCCGGTTGTTAGTGACTTTTATGAAGTTGTATAAAGTGAGGTCAAAGCTGATTCTTGAGGAACCTCATTTCCTAGTTTCCTTTCAGCCATAAGCCTTCCCTTTCAAAAAGCATACTCTATGTCTGACTTCAGACAGCTTCTCATCCTCACAATTTTTCTGCTAATCCCCATCTCTTCCTGTTTTACTATTAATTCCCAGTTTGTTATCACAGGCTTTGCTAAATTTAAGACAGATGGGATCAATCACGTCCTTTGTCTAGAGTGTAGGTTATCTTGTCAATGAAATGTATGAGGTTAATCTGGTACAATCTACTTTTGTTAAGCCCACGCTGTATTTTATGCCATTTTCATTTGACCTCTATGTCTTTAATTATCTTTTTCCTTAAAAGCTCTTCTGAAGCTTTACACCACTGAAGTAAAAATTCAAGGACTATGGTTATCCACACGCCTTCTCTCCAGCTAAATACAGGCACTACATTTTCTCATAATTTGTCTTACAGGATCCTACTTGGTAGATTTATTGCAAAGTATTGCTAAATGAACAAGAAGTTTCAGATTACAGTAGTGCACCTCTCGCTCAAACCCTTTATACATTTGTCTTAGCAGGTGCTGATGTTTACTGGGAATTCTTGCCCAAGCAAAAACAACCCATGGAATTAAGGGTTGCATACACAGAAATGTAGTGAACAGAGGACTGCAAGTAAGACAATTTTCATGGCAGTTTGGCTAAGAAAGATGGGGAGGAAAGTGGAATTGGTCCCTGGAAAATGAGTTAGACTGATGTACCTCAGCTAGGGCTGGTGTCACTTTGTTGTTACCTGTCATAAGGGGAATTACCTGATTGCCCAATGAACGGAGAAGCTAAACCAATGTAATCTTCAATCTGTGACACAGTGGAGGAGGTTCTTCAGCAAGGGGTTTCTGGGCTGCTGTCTCTGTTAATTAAAAGCATAGAATAATATTTAAACCAGAATCTGGGAAAGATCCCACATGTATGGGAGTAATACAACCACCAGTGCATCTCCAGAAAGAGTAGGAATGGCAAATTCAGCTGGTCAGACCTCAGCTGGCTGACATGAGCATGAGCAGTGACATCTACAAACCTGCAGATGATATTAAGAATGCTTTCTTGTTAGTCAAGTACTGTGCTCATAGTGAGTAACTTCAGAAAGTGTTGTCCACAAAACCCAGCAGATCAAAAAAGTGTAGAATTAGAGAGAAATAGCCTCTAAATAAATTTACTTGTACTGTATTGAGCATTTAGATGGTGGTTACTACTCAGGTAAGAGATCTTGGAGTTGTCCTTCACAATTCTCTAAAATCACTGCTTGGATATCATGCCAGCCAAAAAGTCAGCACAGTGTGAAGTATCACTATCAATGTACTGAGAGCAAACCAGAAAACACTATTTTGCTCTTATCTAAAACTTTGATGCACTTTTTGAGTACTTTGTGTGATTCAGAACTTCACAATTTAAAAAGGACATAACGGATATAGAAAAGATAGTGGAAAGGGCAACCAACTAGGAAGGTGAAGAAACTTCCTTATGAAGAAAAACTAATAAGGCTGTGATTTCTCAGGATGGAGTGGAAGCTAAGGGGAATATGGTGGTAGTTCATGACATCAATGATTGGCAGGTAAGGTAGCACATATCCAGAATCACACCTAGGGTGTCTAGTCTGAGGTCTAGGTCTCTTGATTTGCTAACCTAGAGCAGACTTTTTCTAGTGCAAGACTAGAACAAGAAATATGCATTAAAATTAGCAGAAATTGGTTTGAAACAGACACAACTACTTTTTACATCACAGAGTTAATATCTGAATGTTTAGGAATAGGAGGCTGCAAAGGCAGATTGCATCAGTGGGGTCAGAAGAGAAATGCACAAATTAATGGACATTTAATTAGGGCCATAAAATGCAGGTAATGGAATAATCAGGGATGTACACCATAAAGGCTTCAGCCCAGGAGTTGTGGAACCTGCAGGAGTATTAGGAGGATAAATAGTTAAATAACTGCTTCTCTCTCTGCTAATGCAGAGTACTGGGCTAGAAGTTCTGACTCAGCAGGGCTTCCCTATGCTTTTTGTTTTGCAGGGTCCCCTGACAGCATGGGATTTGTTGCTGTAAGTGGATTCCTGAATGGGAAAAGGCTGTCTCTCAAAAGGGTCCACAGCCGTTTTCCACAGGACTCATTCCTATTCCAGTGGGAAGTGCTGTGTATTGCCCAGTGCTTTATCAAAAGGTCTGTCCTGGCCTCAGCTGACTGTGCATTTGATTCTGGCTGGCAATCAGAGATGCTCCTTTTCCAGCTTTTCTGCCCGCATGGGCCATCTCTCTGACTAAGAAGAAAAATAAAAATAAAAATATATGTACACATACATGCACACACAAGGGAGGATAGAAGTATGGTTATTCAAATTCAATATTTTTGAGTAACTTTGGCTGGGGGTGTGTAGAGAGGCAGTTATTTATTTTATTGAAGTCCTCATTAGCTTCTTATAAGCCCTCCCTCTTAGTCAGATCCTCACCTTATAAATTTCATTAGCTTGGTGTGGTTTGGGTAGTGTAGAATATTTGCCAATATAGAAAAATCATAGATTGTTTTTCATTTATTTCAGTTTGTTTTTACCTGAGTGGGGAATCTACCATTATGTGGACAGGTAAGAAAAGATGTAGCTGTACTGTTCGAGCCCTTTTCAAGATAACAAGGTATTTTGTTTCTGACTTTTGTCTGACCTCACAACTGGCCTTTTCTAGTTTGTCCTTTAAAAATACCTGTGTATATGAAGGCAGAGGGATGATGTAATGCCTGTCACAATAGAGTCCTCCAGAGACTGCAACTTTGCACACAGAAGCATTGCTCCTGAACAAGGTTCTGCTGGGGGGAAACAGAGAGATTGGGCATGCTGATGCAATTGGATGGCAAGACTGTAGGGTGAGGGAACACAATTTCACTCCTGAGCTTACCAAGAAAAGAAGAAGTTCACAAATATGTGGTCTTGGGAGAAGATGGAGCCTTTAAGGAAAAACAAAACCAGCCTGAACTAAACATGAAGGGAGAACAACACCTCTGAATAAGTGGGGAAACAGAACAGAAATTCTAACAGACCTAGGTAAATAAAGTTTGGATCCAATTAAAATAACACAAACCATTAAATACCAGCTAAGATATTCACAGTAGTAACAAGCAGAGGGATGCAAATGTACTAAATTGAGCATGACCATGGGACATTATAACACTCCCACATGGTACAAGTCAACATCTGCTTTTCCAGGAGGATGGTGGAACGTCCTGCTGAGCTGTGTGCTCCTGCCTAGATGGAGCTTGCAGCAGCCACTGAGCCCCCTCCAGGCTTCATTGGCAGCCTAACATGCTGAGAGACTGGAGGTAAGAGACAGCACACCACTCTATGGAAGACGATAGTTGTGAATATTTGACAGTTTAAAATCAAATCATGATCCTCAGAGTATGGAAAACTGGCAAAGAGAATTGAGAAGGAGAGATTTCAGCTCAGCTGTTGACTGAGTCCTGCCTTTGCTATCAAAAACCAGGCAACAAAGTGGCCCTGCTCTGTCTTGTAAGTGATGGCATAGAACTGACTGCCTCTCTGTCCTTTATTCAGTGCCCTGGCTAACATCTGGAAAAGCCTGAAAAGTACCAAGTCCTTAAGGTTCAGGCACTCATAAGAGCATTTTTGCATTGCGTGCAGTATCTCTCTTTAAAATAAATACTTAGGAAGACACTTTTTTCACTCCTTTGTAATTAAAAATATCCCTGACATCTCTAATACAAAATAAGCAGAATTCCTTGTAATTTAAGATCAAAAATTTTTTATAAATGAGACGACTATTTTACAATAACAGCTCCAAACTACCCAGATTCACTATACTGTAAACTGCAGTGTTTGGCACCATTACTTTAGTGCTAATACAATGAAAGGCTTAGAAAATCAGAACATGGTGATTGATACAGAATTCAGTTTATCTGCCTTAGGAAGATGTGATGAAATAAAGATTTGTGTGTGTACAACTTATGATTTATCTTTGAAACTGGAGGCATATGAGCCTCCAATTCTATGTATGGGCTATGCAACAGCCTGGATTGAAGGCTGCATTCTAAATTGCACTGTTTTTCCAATTGACTTCTATGTCTGCATTGAATTAGACTACAAAAAATTGTGTGTGTGTAAGTAAGTCTGTCAGTGAGAGATTTACTCCATTTTATACTGGGAAATAGACTTCCCAGTTTCCTTTATGCCCCCCTGAGAAATTAGTAGATTCCTGAGAATATTGCTGAATAATATAGACTTGCAGTAGGGATCTGTGTTCCCATGGTTTCCAGTTAGTATGTCTTTCGGGAAGGGGACTGTGGAAGATCTTTAAAAAGGTTATGTTGTTCTGAGAATTTTTTCTCTTTTTCTTTTATTCTGGGGCAAGAAGATTTTGTGGTTGGTAGTGAGGCAGACTGGAATATGAATACAGTTTTGTGCACCCCAAAAGAGAAGCAGTAAGTGTTTGTTAGTCTCACAGAGGTCTAAAGTCTTGTACGAAGTACAGGTAACGTGGTGGTTTTATTACAGCACTTTTGCAACCTTTTCAAATTCTCTCAGTGTTCCACTTTTCACATGCCTTTGGAATATTAAATTCTACTTCATAATATCCATACAATGACAGATCTGGAAAAGAGGTAATTTGCAGGTTAGCAGTGGGTCAGAGGAAGGGAAAGGGGATGGACGCAGTGGGTAGCTCTTTCCTTCTGAAGCTGTAAGGATCCCTGCTGTGGCATTCTCTCCGTCGGGGACAGGTCAGTCAGATCTGTGATACAAAGCCTCGCTTGAACCCTTGGCTTGAAGGTAGCTTTCCAGGATTTTATTACTTTCCATTTACAGTTTAATACATAGAATCAGTTGATCAAATTTCCCCCTATATTCAGTGGGTGGTTAAAGGGACACATGAAGCTATGCCTGCCTGAGAGGGCAGCACAGTGCAGCAGGATCTGTGGAGTCAGGCAGCTGCTGCTGGGTGCCCAAGGTCTGCACTGCCTGCCTGTTGGCAGCTTTAACATCAGACTAGGTCTAGGGTGCCACACAGGTAGACTCTGCCAGGTGCACCCTGGGGAGCATCTGTTGGCTTGGCCTCATCTGAAGGGCATCCAGTTTTCAGTCCAGAGACTTCTCCAGTATGAACTCAAATGCACAAAAGAGAAATATTATGTAACTTCAAAGCCCCTTTCCTGAGTGGAACTAAAATCTATCACTGGGTCTACTTTGAGTAGAAAGCCCAGTGGCTTGGGCACTGTTTTTCTTTAGAAGGTGTACATGGTCTCTGCACTGTGAAGTACAGCCAGAAAATTTCAGGAGAAGTGGGGCTTGGAGCAGAGGCAAAGAACTGCCAATTAAATTATTTTCATAAATAAAACATAAGAATAAGCTACTATATTTGAATCTAGACTATTATTTTTCTTCTTCTAGAAATCTGGAATGAACTTTGCCAAAATATTAGGATTTCTGACTGACTTGTCACTCCCCCTCAGCCATCTTTCAAATGGGTCAAAATGTAAATGCAGTACCTTGTACATGAAGTGAAGTCTTCCTCCAGCAGCTGAATCACTGACAGGAAGAGTCTATTGCCTAGCTACAGCTCAAAGAAGATTATTCTGAACTTTCAAGGTGGAAATATATGCTTTTTGGTGCTGAAGATTCTGAGCTTGACTCTCAGTGTTTATGACATTGCAAGGATGGAAGCTGCAAAGTCAAATTTTCTACAGTATAACGTGGTGCCACTGTACCAGCTGATACCAGTTAGTGTTACAGGCTGCCATCCTGTTTTGGCAGAAGTAGAAACAGCCTCTGAGGCAATGGTGAGGAGCAGCTGTTCTCATGGTTCATCTAGCAGTGCTTCCACCTTGTCTTGCCTCTCTCTGAGGAAGATACCTGCAGTGATTATGAATTTGGGTCACTCCCTTAGGAAAGTCTCAGCTACTTGTTGCACTTGTCTTCTGGCATTTTAGAGGAAACTATTCTCACCACAAGGCTGTGGCTGGGGGGTAGAGGAAACAGGAAGCCAGCTTTGGAGAGCTCAGTATGTTCTTTCATATGCCTCAGCACAGTTCGAGTACTGGTTTTACTCCCAAACCGGTTTTACTTCCAAGCAGTTGAAGAATTTTAGGGTTTTAGAAAAAAGCTTGATATTGAAAGGCTTTTGAAAGTTTATCTTTGAAGATGTTTTTGGTGAGTATCAGCTAATGCAGCACCACTGAATTAAACAGAAATATCTCTGAGTATCATCAAGGGGGTCATTCTTTATATCAGCTTAAGCAAATGCCTCAAATGTAGCTGGAAATGTACCACTTCATGCTAAATAATTCTTTATGCAATTATTCTTTGTTTTGCACATTAGTGTTTTACCCAAGATTCTAAAAATCTGAATAGACTTAAGCATCTTCTATAAATTGTGACTTCTCATTTTCAGCTATAGGTAACCAGGATGCATTCTCTAACACAAAAGACATGATCTCCTCCCTCCCCCATTTCTGCTTTGGGTTTTCTTTGCAGATTAGGCAGAAACTGTCCCACGCAGCCCCTCTAGCACAGTTGGTGACTCTCCTCCAAAGAGTACAAGCTCTTTTCAGCAGGTTTAAGATTATGAAGCCACACCTCTGATTTAATAAGGACTCTACAGTGCATCTGGTAAACTAGGGGCAAATATCCATCCTACTTTCCTTAGAAATTAATTGAAAAAGTGCATCACTAGTAGCTCGGTGACTACCTCATAACACACAGACTAAATTAAAAGAACTTGGTTTCTGTTTTGGATATCATCTATCCATAGGTCCCATAAAATTTATGGACGCTAGTCTCAAAGACAGGCAGTTTTCCTGAACCTGTACCTCAACACAATTTCAGCACATCTCTCTCTCTCTCTCTTTGTGTCATTCTCTCAGAGTATATTCACATTCTGATGTTTGCCAACACACTGATGACAATCTTTCTGTATGAACAAGGGCAAATAAGAGCTTTTGAGAAGGTATTATTGAAAGGTGTGTTAAAAATTGCTCAGTGGCCAGAAAGCAGTTACCTTATTTAAGTCTAAGTGAAACATAAACAGCCAGTTAGAGACTTCTGAAGATGATAAATAGTCTGCTTGGATCATTTTAAAAGATCTGCTAAGCAATGGCTTCTTTTTCTAAATGCTAAAACCCAAAATGTCATCTAAATAAAATATTGTACATGGCCACCCTATTAGTTTAGCTATTGCCTTTAAGGAAGCCACATACCTAATGGATCTAATTGCTCAAGGAGGACTATAAAATTCCATTTTTCTTTTGTAAAATATGTTAGATCATGTTCAAGCAAAAATAGTTTAGTGATTAATATTCCTTCTAATTCTAGAGTTGAAATCTGAAGAAAGCATTGAAATAGTCTGCTAAAATTGTAAATAGCATGCATGTGGGGAAAAGATAGCACATTTGTGCTAAATGGTTCTTCTAAATTATTACAAAAAGAATGTTCTGAGCATAATTGTATTTCATTAGAATGGATAGGTGCCTGGCAACAAAGCTGAACAAATGTATACATAATGAAGAAAAGACTATCTTGATGGAAAAACCTCTTGTTAAGCTTAAGTTGTGTACATACAGATTTTGCTAGTGCACACAATGGGAGATACTGAAAACGAAAAAAAAATTAACTACTTTACAAGAAATGCATTTAAAGGACTTGGGAACAAGACTTGCCTTTCTGGAATGTCCTGGAAGATTTATTTCTTGATTCAGGCAACACTCCCTTCAGCAAGAACAGCTGAACACATGTTCATAAGAGAGCATTATATGAAACCCACAAAATTAAAAAAAAAAGATAATTTCGTATTTTGATGCCCACTAGAAAACATTAAGACATTCTCAGTATTGAGTTGGAGAAGTGTAGGGTTTTGGTTAATTTTTGAGGAGCTTTAGGTATTATTTTCCCCTTCCTCCACATCATGAACTGAATCTGATGGTGTTCAATGTGTGTAAAAAAAGCAGGGCACATGGTATGTCATTTTGGGACCTGAAAAATGGGAGCAGTCTTAAAATAGTTGTCATGATGTAAAATGTCACCTACTGTGGCATGGTCCTGGCTATTTTAATACACATAACTTAAAAACACGTGAGGATAAAACTGTGATCCATGTTTGCAGGCCAAGTGGCAGTTCAAAGCCAGCAGGTTCCTGGATATGTGCTTGGTGGTGTCAAGCTCAAGGTTTGCACTCTAGGAGTAACCACTGCTCTGTGCAATAAGTTACAGCTATCAGCTGCCACTCAGTGTCTAGTCAACCTGTTGGGAGCTTTAATACTGACAGGGAACAAGGCTGTGATGAAATGCTCCTTTTGAAATGTAAGCACTTTCCACTGCAGCCCCAAACAAAGGTCACGTGTGCTCAGACATGGAACAAGGTAAGTTGTTAAATATCATAGAATTATAGAATGGTTTGGATTGGAAGGAACATTAAAGCTCATCTAACCCCCCTGCCATGGGCAGGACCTTCCACTAGACCAGGTTGCTCAGAACGCCATCCAGCCTGGCCTTGAACACTTCCAGGGATGGGGCATCCATAGCTTCTCTGGGCAACCTGTTCCAGTGCCTCAGCACCCTCATAGTAAAGAATTTTCACTTAATATCTAATCTATATCTCACCTCTTTCAATTTAAAGCCATTCTCCCTTGTCTGTTACTCCATGCCCTTGTAAAATGTCCATCTCCTGCTCTCTTGTAGACTCCCGTCAGGCCCTGGGAGGCTGCTACAAGGTTTACATAAACACGTCCTGCAGTGTGAGACATGCAGTGTGAAGCACTTGGGATGGCTGGGGGCGACACTCGGAGTTTACATTTCCTGCAAAAAGGGATTTGCCTTGGGGATCATCACTGGGGTTCCCAGCTTTGCAGTGCAGCTGGAGAAGCAGTGGTGGGATGGCAGCAGACTCCCCTGGGGACAGTGCTGGGCCCTTCAGGTGTCACTTTAAGCAAATGAGTAACACTGTTCATTTCAATGCATAATGCCAAGTGTGTGCTGAATACTGTGCTTAAGTAGGAGCTTAAAATCACAGCTGTCTGCCTGCTGCTTTTTTGTGCACACAGAGCATCTTTCTTAGCTATTTAACTTGTGAAGGCTGTGGCACACCAGCCTGAACAACTTGCTGATAGTTTTGGGGCTATTGGAAGGAGGTGCCTGGGCTTAGATGCAGACTTCCCTGCAGCACACAGATACATAGTCATGTGGAGAAACCTATCGCTGTTTTCCAGGCATCACCTCTTCAATACTAAGACTCTGAATTCTTGTAAATAGCTTAAGACTTGGATGTGAGGGAGCAGTATGCTTGAAAACATTGGTTACATTTCCTTTGAGAGGGGTATTTGTGTCTGCACTGAGTAAAGGTATGGTGTCCTCAATAAAAAGTGCTGCATTTCCTCTCATGATTATACAGCATATTCCTTCCTCAGGGGCTTTTCTGCTTATGTTTGAAAAATCATTTTACCTACCACTGCCACGGGTTACCCTGGGATCAAAAGGAAACGCACAACTGAAGCACAGCTTGCTGCTGAACATCAGCCTCTTTTAATGTAATTACAATTTTGTTGTCACTGGATGGTAGAAGCCAGAGAGGATTAATTCAGTCAAGTCTGTACCAACTTTTTCTGAGGTGGACCAGAGGAAAAAGGAAAATAAATTCCAAAGCTTCTGGCAGCAGGAAGTCAGCAAAATTCAGGTTGAACTGAGCTGCAAATGCCATTGGTAAGCAAATTTTTGTAATCAACACAGAAACTTAACATATTGTGCAGTGTTTCAAAGATATCAGCAGTGGCTTGGTAATCTCCTGAAATATTCCTTTTCTTTTCTTCATGAGATGTCCACAGCTGCCCATTGCCACCTTCACAGATGTACACTGGGGTTTTTTTATATTTTTGGCGAGGAGCTGCAGACAAACAGGGAAGTGTGAGACTGAACATTCCACAGAGCACTGCCGTGACTGTGCCAGATGCAGAGCCCTGTGCCTCAGGAGTACAGAAAGGGTCAGGGAGGTAAGGGCCTCGATACTTCTGCTTAAAATTGATGGCAAGAGGAACAATTCAAGAAGGAAAAAGTAAGAGAGTGAGATCAAGTGTGGGGTATTTTATTCAGAATTCCAAAGTGCTTGTACTTTGTATTTCCCTCAAATATTTATGACCTTCCACCCAGGTTTTGTTCTATAGGAATGGCTGGGGAATTGCTCTGCTTCCAAGCAAAATGACTGCTGGATTAATTCGATGTTTCTGGTATCTATCCTGTGACTGGTCCCTCACCAAGAAGACCAAATGACACACATTAAAAGCAAAGAGGTAGTGAATGTTTAGAAGACTGGAATAAGTTTGTGGGAATGCCTGCTAATAAGATATACAGTCACAGTATTTGGTTTGGTTCACAAATGATTTACAAAGAGGGAGGGAAAAAAGGGATGAATATCATCACATAATTTATTTGCAAAATAAATAAATAAATGGAATAAATCGTTTGACTGGCTCTGTTTTTTAACATAAGAGCTCAATGGAAATGAAAGAGGACTCTGTAGTTCTCATTACTGAATTACATTTTTTTTGAGCCTGACTGCGAAAAGAAGTGAATGCTTAGATGTTGTTTGACCAGAAGCTGATGAATGCACTCTTTAGAATGTAAATTTGTTTTTTCCAGCAACTAGAAATATGTAAAATGTGAATAGACTTTATTTGCAAACTGATTAGACTCTTTCTTGGTCTCATAGGGTGTGAGAAGATACAATTAAATTCATATAGTAATTGGATTTCCCCCCCACATACTCCTTATAGCTCACATAAGGCCTACTTCATAGTTATACCTTTTGAAACTACAGAGTCCAGAGAGAAATCATATTTGCTCATTAAGTAGTTGATGATGATCTGAAGGATCACACAGGCAGCAATAAACAGTCCCCTAGGTGTACCAGAAATATGCAGTCAGTCAAGTTTTTCAGCTCCCCAGGAAAGTAAGCATTTTAAAAACAATTTCCTTTATATATTAAAAAAGCCCTTTTTATCACAAATATAATCTGAAATAAAGGTCAACTACAGACTAAATATCATGGAAAAATATGACCATTTGATAACTCTCTAGCATGCCTTGTCTAGCACTCATTGATTGTGAGCATTAGCCAGAGGTATATAAACACTTATAAATATTGTATGTGTAAGACTAGCTGCACTTAGATTGATGATTAATAGGTCTGTTGTTGGTAATCTATGGCATCTCTTTTGCATGGAGAAAGCAATTAGAAACACATAGACAGACCTTAGATGATACACAGCATAAAATTGAAAGCCTGAAGTACCTGCATGCAGCAGTCTGAATTAAACGTACAGATACAACCGTAGCAATCCCTGTTGTAGTTAGTAGAAAAGTGTCAAAGCTCTTAGGCTGAAAACACAATTTAGTTTGCTCATATCTTTTTTCATGATCCCTAATGTTTTCTGTGGGTTTTTTTACCCTATTTTTAGTTAATTTTTAATATATTACCCTGTGATAAAAATGTAGAACAAAATCTATGGCATCTGACCAACATTTTAAAGTAACAGTTTAATTATAAACTAGATAATATGTGGAATTAATAAGAACAGCATTGGTCACAAAATGAACAAGTATTAAAGCACCATCCTTTGCAGGGGTGCAGCCCATCACTTAGTGATTTTTCCCTGTGTCCTCACTGGTGTGGTCTGTGGCACCAGGCAGGTTTCTCCAGGCTTGCCCTGAGGGGTACTTCTTCATCTGGGGGATGAAGTTTATCACCCACAGGAGTGTGGGGTAGCAGCAGGGCTGGCAGGGTATCAGGGCCCCAGATGTGAAGGTACCTTGGGAGGGAAGCAAGTGAAACTGAGTAAGTGTGGAGCTGATGTCAGGTGATGATTTCCTCTTTCAGAAGCCTTCTTAAATATCTGCAGATTACTGTCTGTGGGCACACCAGCCAGCTGTCCTCCGACTCTCAAGATGTCACCTGTAGCTTAATTTCAGTTGAATTTACCAGATAGGTAGAGAATAGTAAAGGACCACAAGTTGCACAAGCTGGGGGTTGTGTGGAGTCCATGGGACCCTCAGATTGCCTGGCCAAAAAGTGATCCCTGGGACTCCCATGAGATGTGTGCACTCATCCCTCCACGCTCTCTCCCTTGGGAGATGCATGGGGAAGGGTGGGCATGGGAGAGCTGGGAGCAGCATGGAGGAGACTCAGGCAGTGCTGATGGACTGAAATAGAGATGCTTGTGGTGGAGGCAATCAGAGGGTAAGGAAAATGTGGGAATACACATCTGAAGGGAAGAAGAGTTCCACAAGCAGAGCTTCCTGACTGCGTAAGAGACTTATTTGCTATCCTATGTTAATCTGCATTTATTTTTATTTTGGGGAATAGGCGTTCAGGGGTTTTTTATTGCTTTAAATTTCTGTTTGCATATCTGTAATTTTGTAGAAGAAATTAGGAATTCTCTGCAGCAGCTTATTCAGAGATAGCATTTGCTACTACAGTTTTACCTGAGGGAGAGTAATTGTTAATGTGGGAGGAATTTTTTATAATTAGGGAATTAACCCCTTCATAACTCCCCCAAGGAAGTTTTGGGAAGGAAAACATACCTAATTATGAGTTTCTCCGTTTAGTTCATTAGAGAATAATGGAGTGCTTGATTAAACCATAATTTTACATTAATCCCCAGTTTTGGAATTCTTTTTAAGGTACAAAGAAAAAAATCACTTCTTCTATCCTGAAATTTCTCCTGCTGATTCTCAGGCAAGGAGAAACTTTTTCAGCCCTCATAGAGTTTGGTTGTAAAGACTTCATATTTTTGCATTAACCACCACAGCAGGCTGTCGATAAGGGGTCTTTCTTTGCTTTGTCTTGGTACCTTTAAAACACTGGAACATTTGAACTCAAAACACTCTCCAAGCTTGGCAAAAGATCTAAATTCAACCTTAAAGCACCAGGTAATTCATGTCCAGTTTTAAGTCCTGTCCTCAACCTACAAATTGAAAGGGTCACCAAACCACCAGGAGATCATTCATAGCTACAGTGGGTGCCACAAGCCCTCAATGCAAACAGTAGGCAAAAGTCTGATGTTAGACACAGAGAGAGGTTCAAACTTTCCTCTGAATTTCCTTACTTTTTGTGCATCCAAGGTCAGAACCTTAATGTTATCTGAATATATCGTGTTTTGTGATTTAATAAAGCAATGCTAGAGGCTAAAGGTCTAACTACTGAGTGAGTTATTTTTAAAATGTCCTTCAACATTGTGAGACTCTTGTGGATAAAGTAACTTTTTTTATGAGTTAAGTCATCAGGGAGAGTACTGGTCAGGGGAGGATAAAACTTATGATAGCAGCTGCTCACCCAATTTAATTTTGCTGGTGTTCACAACTGGGGAGCTTCCAACACAGCTGTATGTAAATAAAACTTTTGAACTATTCAGAGCCAAAGAGCCTACAGGGCCCTACTTCACTTGAACCTTCCTGGTCAGTAGTGGACATATTTGTGTGACTTGGCAGCTGGTTCATTCTAGAGCCTTCAAAAGGCAACACTCCCTGCTTTCCCTTTTCCCTTTCCAGAGCTCCATTAAAAAACACATAAATTAACAATTTCCCTTAATTCAACACAGGGTGTAAACCACACCTCATTATTAATGTCATCCAGGTAGGCTCTCAAAGTCCCAGGGCTGTAATAGGGGCATGGAAATCTCCAGCAATCTTCCAGGAAAGGAAATGTCTCCTGTGTCAGTGCATCACTATTTGTGAGGCTGCAAGCCCATTTATTCTAGTTCTGTCCTACCGTGGGAGTTGAATTTTCAGTTTCAGGTGTCGCCTCCTGTAAGAAGACTGACCGCATTCTCTTTGTCTCCATTTTATATTGCACCATTTTACTTTATTGTACAATTTATTGCAAGCCTCCCCTATTCCTTTTGATCTAGCTGGAGTAGCAAGCTCTTAGAGCTGCTGCTATCTGTGGCATGCCTAGCTGTGACCCCACTCATCTCTTGGTTCCGTGGCTTGTCCTTCTCGAGAGCTCCCATGCACAGCTGCCTGTCGAACAGAAGCTGATCCAAGCTGGTGTGTGCTGATCTGTGTCCTCTGGTGCCATCCTGCAATTCATTAGTGCTAAACAGAGGTCAGAATTGCAGTCTGCAACTCCTGTTTAACACATTAGTTCAGCATTTTGATGCGGTTTTCCAGGCGTCTAAGGATAAGAGGAGTGGTAGGGGGGAAAGGGACAAGTGTTATCTTTCAACTTGTGCTGCACTGAAAACTGCTCAAACTCCTGCCCATTAAACTGTGGCACATGATCAGCAATTACTTTCCCAGGCATAACAAGTGGGAGTTTTCCTATCTAATTTGAGACACATAAAAATGAAGCATCTCATCAAAGGTAAATGTTTAAACTCTGTCTGTAGTCAATAGAGATAAAATGAAGATCAATGGCTCCAGAGAGCAATTAGTGCTACTACCTTAGATAACTATCCTAGAATGACATAAAAATGATGAATCCTCTCAAAGTACTTCCCTTACTGGAGAGTGAACCTAAGTAACTAGCTTAGGCCATCTACTTATTTTAGGATGCTAAAAATTAAATTACATGAATCCCACTACTGGATTTAATGAAAATAGAAGCTGGCAAGCAACTCTTTATTTGTAGAATCTTGTAGAGGAGCTGAATTGGAAATGAGAGGCATTGTATAGGACAATAGTTTTCGTCCCTTTTAAGCTGTGTCTGCTTTGCTCCAGGACATCAGTTATTACCCTGCTGCCATGAAGGATTCAATTGGTTGACCTTGCAAAACACCCTGCTCCATGTCTCTCTTTTTGGAAGGTTAGCATCTCCATTACTTGAGTTTGATTTTTTGATCAGAATATGATTGTCATATTTCGTAATATTTTTTCTGTAAGTACCACTGGTTTTGGAACATGACTTGGCAGCTAATACTCCTTTTAAAATCGAACTGAAAGAAAAGAGATAGCCACTGACTTGTACGTACTGCAAGTTTAAACTCAGCTTGATAGATTTTTGTCAAAGGTGAAGTGTTTGTGCCTCTAACTATTAATTTTCTTTCAAGTTAGCATGACTTTTATAACTCATACATTGCAAATGGAGAAAATTGTGTTCCTATTTTAGGCAAGTAGACTGTTTGCCAAGCCCATTTTGACAAAGGTATTAAATTGTTTATGGCTGTTTCAACTCATCTGAGCTTTATGTAATAATAAAATTTTACACATGCAGACAAAGTTCCACTCACTGTGTCTGCTTAAATATAGGATATCAGTGGTCTTGGGATTTGACCTCATCATTTTAGGAGAACTGTGACACTTCCTTGTTTGAATGCATTTGCAGGAAACTTATCTATATGTTTCCAGGTTTATGGGACTTGAGATTTACTGTTTTGGGAGAATATTGTGTGGAGCTCTTTGTGCCAAGTTCCTGAATTCTTACTTTGAGTCGTTCGTATCTTTCTGTCATTTTTACATTCTCTGTAGTGGCTTCAGCATCAGTCTGAAGTAAAAAATGCCTGGTTCGAGATATTCACATTTTTCTTTATTCCGGTTGTTGTTATTGTTTTAAATTACACGTTAATCCCAAGGTTCTAGAAATCAGTTTCTCTGGGTGTTTCCTCCCAGTTGTAATCACCATCTGGTCTCTTATCATAAACTCAATTACCATGATTGCTAACTGTAATTGTAAGACTAGCTCTTTAACCTTAAATCAGTCACAAATTCCTCTGGATTTTCACCTTCTGTTTGTTTAAAACTTCTCTCTGAACTATTTCACTTTTATGAGTAGCATCATCCTTCTCAAATTAGCCTCACTTGCCTGAGTTAACTGATAACTATTACCACAATTTTTCTTCTAGCTGTTGTTTTTTTCACTGAAGTACTCTGGTTGCATGTAGAGAGGGAGCAGTGAATTAATAAATTCCTATAACTCACAAAGATATTTAATTGCTTTTTACCAAGTGCAGGCCAAGATTGTCCATAAGTGTGAGAAGCCTTATGACACACGGGGAGGACTGAGAGCTGTATTGAAGCAGTCTCCTCACAATCTTGTAGCCTTTTCCCTGACAATTGAACAGGATTGATTTTTCACACTGCAAGAAGAGGCAGCTCCTAGATGGTCAGCTTCACTGCTGCATGCATGATAAGCATAGAACTTTTATTTCCTTAGATAGTGGGGAGGTGGCATGTTGCCCACAGGCAAAAGCCCACAAAACAACCCAAACCTGCTACCCAAAATCCAAATATGAAACTAAGCATCTGGCTTCAATATCAGGTACAATGCATGCATACATATTTCCACTTTTTTATGTGCTGAGAGACCTGTTTCTGTCTGTCCTTTCCTTTTTTAATTGGCCTTGATCTCTTAACCTTCCTTCTTGGCCATCCAGCAACTAATCAGTGTAATTAGCCTCTGCTTCACTACACTAATTGCTAATACTGGACTTCTGATTTCCTCAAAAATACCTGAGGAACCTGCACAAAGGAAAAATAAAATGAAAATCAAAACCCACAGTGACAACTGGCTAGAAAAAATGGGACCACTGAAAGACAGGATGAGATATTTGTCACTACCTGATTTTCCATGTATATGTGCACAACATGTAATTCCTTTCTACAAACGCTGGAGTAGTCTGGAGCAAAGCAAGCAAGGAACTGAAAGCTTTACCTGTGTTAGGATGGGCTCAAAATTCTGGTGAAGGATTTATCATTACTTTATCAACTTTAAGTGATATAATAACACAGAGGTTTCTCTGCAAAGGTCGTATTTGCAATAGCATAGGTTTCATTAGCAGATCTCCTTTCTATGAGATAAAAAATATGAGATGTATGGTGAAACATCACATACATCTGGGAGATAAAATATAAGAATGTGTTACTTCAGGTTAGTCCTCAATGAAATGGAATTCTTACACTTTGAGACCTCAGGCATGCAAGCTGCAAACAGGGAGTAGATTTACCATTACACTGATGACTGAACAATTATTTTCATTTTCCTTGAAAGTAATAATTACTGTGAATATAGCCAGCCAAACCCTTTCAATACTAATACCAATGAGTCTAGGTGAAAAAAATCCTAAAGGGATTAATTCAACTAGAGAATGGCTACTCATCAGAAAAAAAAACCCAACCCAAACATAAAAATTGCCTAAGGAAAGCATAATTGTCAAGCATTTATTTGCTTAATTCATATGCATCCTGTTCCAGAAATTCTTCAGTAGTATTTATATTGGAAACATTTCTATTGCTTTTTACTTGTTTCCTCTACATCTGTTTTGCCCATGGAAGTGACAGTATTTTCTTTGTCAAGCTTGAAGTAAAATATTTTAGCATCTGCTGGTGAAAAAAGTTACCTCAAGGTACAGCAATTCTTTCAAGAGTAAACATAAGTTTTCTATTTTCTGTAGTTGATTTATTATCCTTGTGGCTTATAAAATTTTAATATAGACTGAAAAATTTCTGCAATAATTCAGAACAAATATCGAACAGGTTGCCAAGTTTCTACATCACAATCCCTCCTTCAGCTTTGACAGCCAGTTGTTACCTTCTGTATCTCGTTTCCTCCCTGCCTCTCAAAGGTAGTAAAGTAGTGTGTCTCAGGGAGCAGCATCCAAGGGCTAGAGCTCCTGGAAAAGGGTCAAGCAGCAGAGCTGCCTGGCTTAAGGGCCTGGCACAAAGCATTGAATAAGGTAATTTAATGCTTGGTACATTCAATGGAAGAAATAGTAACACAAGAGGATGCACAGCCGGCTCTGTTGGTATTTTGTGAGACCAGGAAAAATTTCCTGTCTTGGCTTTCTACTCAGATCTGAACGGAAAGTCAATACCTAAACTCCTTGAATGGTGAAATGAATAGAGAAAAAAAAAAATACTGCAGTATCTGATGCAAGCAAACGATTCAGTATGGCGTGCGCATTGCTGGGGGCTGTATTTATGTAAATAGTTTGCCAAAGTCTCCCAGAAGGGGAACAGAAACATAAAGTCTCCAAAAGGATGCATTGGAACAGAAAGAAAAGAAGTGGCTGCTTTTTCTCATCTCTCATGCATAGGTTGTTAGTGGTACAGGTCTTTCTGGGGTTGGGGATAGCTGAGGAAGAAGACAACCAACTCACAGAGTGAACAGGAAACCATAGCAACATTTCAATCACACACGGTCTGTTAGTGCACCCTGAGGAAGGAATGGCAGTAGGTGCATGTTGCTAAGGCCCTGGGGGCTCTGATGAGCCTTAGTGACCCTAAAGAGCCTCACCTGAAGCCTCCAGCCACACCTTATATTTAAACTAGCTCTGGGTTCTTGGTCCCTGTTTGAGCTTTGTGGAAGGAATGTTCCTCTTCAGTGGTATCTGTGCTGGTGTAACTTCCTGATCTAGACCTCAATCTCTGGACTGACCCCCTGGCTTGACTTTGTCTACCATTAAGGCCCAGCTTGGTGATTACTAGACCTGATCCTAGTGCTGGCCTGTGGACTGGTTTCCTGCCTGGTATTAGACATGCTTTATTGCCAGGAGATTGCCTTATGATCCAGACTTTTGTCTGAACTTGGCTGCTGCTGGACCTTTTCTTCCTGAATACCCTTGGAGCTAAGCCTTGACCAGTGAGGACTTTCCTCTTCTTGCTGTGGGATATGTTTGGTGGCCAAGCCTGATTTTGCTACAACCTGATGCATGGAGATTCCTGGAAGGCTTCCCAGCAGCCTTACTGTGGGTGAGCCTACAATGTGATGCCAGAGGAACAACGAGAGGCTGAGGAAGGGTATGAAGTTCTTCCTCACAGATTACCTCATCTAGTGAGAACAGCTGGGCTCTCCTATAGGCTTTTCATGTATTTGCTTTCAGCAAGAAGTCTCTCTGCTGACCTCATGAACTAAGCCCTACACCTCTTTGAGGCACAGAAGTAAAGAGCTGGAGCAGCTGGGGATCAGCACCTGCTGTTCTAGGGGCTGTTGCCCACGTGCCCTGAAGTGCTGCTACAAAAGCCCCTCCACCAGGTGAGGCATGGGGGGGTAGCTGTGTCCTGTTCTCTGCCATGTGCATGACTGCATTTGAAAGTGGTTCTTGAACTGTAATGCTTCAGATCCAGCTTGTCAGGGGAGCTGTGCCAAGGTCAAGATAACTCTCCACCTAATTATGAGTTAATTGGTACACAGGAGAGCAACTCCCAGCCAACTGGAGGCACGAGATGTACATGGAAATAGAATGAGAGGCTTCTAAAACAGGAGGTGGAGAAAGCGCACTGCATTCGAAATCCATTAGCAGGAGCTTCAGCCAACCTCAAGCAGTCATTTCTAATGCAGCTAAAGGAAGGTAAAAGTGCTGAGCTTAATGGTTTTACTGATAGGTCTGTACTTTTTGAAGTAGTATGCTGCATTTACTTAAATGCTCCCATGCATATTTGCAAATATAACGTCTATTGATGCTTCTCAAAAGTGTTTGAAATAATTTGTGTGTCTGTGTGCCCTAGTGTTATTCAGTGAGTGTTGCTTCAACTGCCAGATACTAAAAGCCCTTCAGAATAAGACTTAAGAGCAACTAAAATGATACTACAGGCAAGTATTCATAAATTAAGCAAACTTTCTACATGGCTCAATAATAGAACTAATTTTACAATGTGTGCACACTCACACTGTGGGCTTGGCTTGGAAACATGTCTTTGTATGGGTGGTATCTGTCACCTTAGCTGATCTGTGGACCTGTCAGAGCTGATTGAACCTGTGGTGCAGATATTGCTCCACATGCTTCAGCCCACTGAGGTTTCTGTTCCTGTGCTTCAGGAACAGAGCAGTAAATGAAGCTTTTTGTCTGGGAGGTAGCAGACGGGAATCCCATAAGGAAAGTAAAGGTGAAAAGTGAACAGAACTTTTATGCTGCATCACATTATCAACTTCCAGAACAAAGAGCTACAGGATTAGCCTTACAAGAGGAAGAGGAAAACCATGCCCAACTGCTGGCTATTTCTAGATCTTGTTCTAGCTGTGCAAATAATTAGAAATTAAGGATGTAAAGGAATATTTTACTTTTTTTTTCTCATAAAATGGTCAGAATCAGAGTGCAATTTTCTTGATTTCTTTTTTTTCCCAAGACTTTCACACAGCTCAGTATCCTCTTTTGGTTTTTTTTTTATTCTGTGGAGTGGAGCTGTGCAGTTTCCTTTACATTCAGCTTTTGAATTTCTTTCTTCCTTATCAGGATAAAGCCTTTATATCACCTGCAGACTAGAGAACAAAAAAAAAAGTGCAGAGATTTTTTTAAAAATTATTTTTAAAGTTTTTTTAATATACTTTTTTATTTCACATGTTTCTTGAAAAGTTTGTGATCTCATATTCTTAAGAGACATGCTCACCTGTGTCCCTAAGTTGAGAAGTTCCATTAGGGTGGAAATAGGATAAATTCTAATGGGCTACAAAATGGTTACTTTAAATCCTTGTTTACTTTTAACATTGAGCACATAGCACCTACTAGCGTTAGTAATCTTATTTCCTTGATTTCACTTTTGTAGGTCTTTCATGAAGATAGAGAGCAGAGGCAGAGCTTTTGTGAGATATGTTCTTCTTCCATAGCCATGTCCATGAGTTACCTGACTACATAGTGGCTGCCTAGTCTCTCCCAGAGGGCAAAGAAATGAAGCATAGCACATTTTAGAAGCACATTTTAGAAAATGTTTGTGTAGGGTGGATGGATTTTGATGGCTGCTGCAGGAGTGGAGTATTTGTTGTTGCTGTGGAAATGTGTTGCAGTGGTTTATACTTTCGTGTGGCATGCTTTCATCAGGTAAAAGTAGTTTGTATGCTTGGAATAAGAGTTTAGCAAAGCTGGAGAGACAGAAGTGCAAATTTGGAGGGAAAAGGCAAAACCTTTTTATTGGGTGGTGACATCTATTGAATAATATTTTTCACTTTTCCTAGGTCAGGAAAATGTGTTGACCAGGGCTTCTATGCATGATTTTTCTAATAAAAAAAAACACTTAATGAAATATGCAACATGTTTTGCAAAGGCCACATGGCCTACTTTGACTCTTAAAATCTTAAATATCTAAGTATCTTAAGTATCTAAATTATCTAAAAGAACACTTATTGTGGGGTGATTTTTTGTTGTTGTTTGTTTTGTTTTTATGGTATATTTTGGTGGATGACTAAATAAAGCTATTACTACTCTTCACCACTGTTACCTCTTAACACCATTATGGCCACAGCATTACTATAAAACTTATTCCTTTTCTGTCATGCAAGCTTCACATTGGAGGAGGTGCTGTGCCAGAGCCTGTATTAAATCTACAACCAGTGCACAAAGCATTGTCTGAAATACTCAAACTAGTCAGAAAAACTGGAATTATGAGCATCCATGATGCTTTATCAAATCTGCTTCAAGGAATCTGTGATAGAAAATTGATTACAGTAGCAACTTAGCCTTTTTTCAAGGCTAAAAATGTGTTATTAAGAAATGCTTCTGCCCCATATCCTCTGGTGGTTAAGGCTAAGTAGTGTGTGGCAGTGAGTGGGATGGTGAGCTATCAGGTGCCCAGATCTACTGACACAGAAGATCCTTGTTTATTATGCTGGCAAGTGTCCTAATGTCTCTGCCTTGGCTCTCTTGTCTTGTCTGCTTGAATTCCCTCTAACAGCATTTCTGCCATGGTCACTAACAGCTTCTTGGAGAAGAAAACTATGCTAGGATAGGTTTTGAGGCATACAGATAGTTTTAAATTTTGCTTACTGTCAAATGAAGTAAATTAAAAAAAACCCAAAAACAAACAAACCCCAATAAATCTATGTGCATCATCCTTTCCACAAAGAGTGTAATTCAATCCTTGCCTAGTTCATTTAAGTACTTGTGTGCCAAGGCTGTAGTGAGAAATGTGGAGAATGGTGGTTCTTTCTGTAAGGTAGACAATGGCCTTTAAAATAAAACTTGCTGTTTTGGTATGAATATTGGAAGCAGCAATCTTAAAACTTACTTTCAGATGATATTTATGAGCTAAACTCAATCATTTATATTTGTGGAAAGCTTGACATTGAAAGAACTTGTCTTTAAACTAGAGTGGATACATGGGAAACTTTTTTACATTAGAATACTTCTATTTATAGGATAGATTTAGATGGGGAACCTGGCAAGCTGCCCCAACAACACAAATCACTGGAACTTTTTGGTCTTTTTGTGCCTGTCTTATCACTTTAGCATCACATCCACAAGGTATTGACTGCAATGGGAGCCCTGGATATTTATAAACATTTAGCTAAATTGAAGGGGAAAGGTTTATTTTTTTAATTGAAGAAAAGCATAGAAAGTTACAGTCTGATTTGTGTGTAATTATGCACGCAGCCAGATCTTGGTATGAACTAGGGAAAAATCTTTTGTTTGAACTTTCTGGAGCTTCTATTCAAACTTTTAATTAACTTTTTCTCTGTAATTCTCAATATGTTTCTATTGTAATTCTCAATATGTTTTGATAGCATTCAGGGAACAAAAGGTAAGGCTTACAACAGCTAATTTAACACCTGTAAATTCCTGCAGATGAGCAAGTAAAGAATGCATAGCCTTTTGGGAGGGAGATGGAAAAATGTAAGCCTTGGGTTATAAAAGCAGTAGTTCAAATGCTTTTTATATTGATTCATCAGTTAGTTGTATTTTTCACCTGTGTAATAATAACCATATTAGTCCTAATGCTTTTATGTAGATAAATATAAAATACAAAACTTTTCAAAGTTTATTAAATCAATTTTTTAAAAGTGAGAATGACCTGTGGACAAAATGTCAGGCCAGGATTATTTCTGCACCTTTTCCATGTTCTTCACCTCATGCTTTGTTTGGGGGATGGGAGGGTTCTTTAATGTCTTTTTTTACCTCTCTGAAATATTTATGGCCTTAAAAGAATCACATATGGGAGACCAATTCAGTAAGGAACTACAACTGATGGATAATCTTAAATTTATATACAGTGTCAGTGTCTTATTGAATACTTGCTGTCTATTCTACACAATGTGGTGTATGAATGTCGAGTTAGTCAACCAAAATTTAATCATGTACACTCTTGTGCAGAAGCCAGCCTTTATACTATGTAGGCTGAAGTTTTTTGTTCTAATGGATTGTGCCTTGAAACTAATTTAAGAATACTTTGAACAAAACTTAGATAATTTCATTTTAAATCTATAAAATCTCCAGAGAAGTAAAACTTGGAGTTTAAGTACTGGTATGTGCAGGATGCATTTGCCATGAAGTATAGACTCTAAAAGGTTTCAAAAGACTTCATAAGGATTAACTTTTGGCTCAGATGCAGTTAAGTAATGCTGCAAAACCCCAAAAGGTTAAATGACCCAGATTTCTGCCCTGCAAGAATTTCTTGAGACTTTATTTTCTGCATGTGTAGGGTGAAGAAGCTAAGCAGCAAGAGATGAAAGAATAAAATGAAGCAGCTGAGAACAGACTTCAGGACTTAGAAGTTTATTTGGTTTGTTTGTTTTTTGGTTCTTTTTGTTCTAAAACTAAATGGCACTTTTCCTTGTGAAAGATGGTGGGTCACTAATTCAGCTCCTGCTGTCTCAGATCAAAAAGGCAGTGACTGATGTTGTGCTGAGGTGAGAACTACAGCAGTTATTGGTGTTGAATTGCAGTGGGATCATATTTTTATAATCCTGATTTTGGGAAAACAGAAACACAGACCCAGAACCATAACAACTGAGGTGCTAAAACAGAGAGCATTCTTGAATGGCCTAAAGGTTTCTGATGTGCAACAGCCTCCCAAGTGTAAATCTTTCTGTGCTAGTGTTGGGAATGCAACTGTGATGCCTTGAGATGAAACCCCCAGTCCCAGTGACTCCTTAACTGCAAGGAAGGTTTTCAACGCCTTTATTGTAGTGTGGTTTTTAAAAGGAATTTAAATTTGTTATTGTTGTTACACTTATTTGGATGATACTGGTGCTTTCTGAAGGCTGACATTTACTACATTTTCTGCTTTCTTTTTTCTTCTGTCTTCCTCTTATTCACATGTGTACTTAGAAAAGGGAAGGTAAATCAATTGACTTCTGAAATCAGATTATATTGCCTGAAAACATGTTTAAAGTATCCTCTTGGTATTCCCTCCTAAAAGTAACTTTCATCTAATACCACTCTTAAGTTCCTGGCTTTAATTCTGTGTCTTCAGCTGATTTGCTTTGACTTTCCTGAGCATGCCACGGGTAGACAAGCTCTTAACGTATGTTAGGCTGGGGTTCTGCTGCAGGCATGTTTATGGGGATCTAGATGGCAGAACCACACTCCCCTGCACACATCTGTGGTATCAGCTGTGAGCCTGCTCCAGCTGGCACATGTATCATCATGGCACTGGGGTGGTGCTCAGGGTCTGCCAGCCTGACCCTAATGCAGCTTAAATGCAGCTATTGGATAGAGCTTCCACACCAGTCAGGGTGAGGACAGGAGCTCAGCTCCTCTTGTGCTCCTTTGGGCCACTGAGAATGCTGAGGCAAAGCAAATAAGCTGAATTCTGAGCAGTGGTTTTCAAAATAGATGTTCTTTCACACGTAAGTGTTAAAAAATCATGTGGTTGGAGGTGCTTTTGTAGAGTGCCAAAAAGCACTTGTGTTTGTTTTTTTTTTTTTATAAAAAGCTTATCCTAAGTCTTTGTGCATGCTGAATGACATTTTAAAAAGTCAAGCACAAAATGGCATTCATCAAAATGCTTTTTGGTTAACAAAAACAAAGTTTTATTCCTTATTATTTTCATCACTCCTATAGCTATTTTTTTTAAACAGTCAAGCTGTTTTCAGGATTCCTTCCCTGAAAAACAACATGGTGTGTCTGAAGGCAATGTGGGGCGAAAAAATTTCCGATTGACACAGGCATTATTCTTCAAGATTATTCTGACACTTTTACTGCTGTTAAATGTGGGAAGGGTAGGAGAAAACTGAGACCTCAGGGTGTGCACTTGTGTATGTATGCATGCAACAAGGGTATGTGTGACTAAAGTTAGCTTTTTATGAGTCTCCAGAAATTTCAGCTCTTATTTTCAACAAAGGTTTGGGAAGGTTCATAATTCTTCCGAATTGCTCATCTAAATCATTCACCTAACCTTTTTTAATTAACAAGAGAGCTCCACAGTGTCTAAATCAGAAGACTGAGTCTTGTTTCTGCCAATTATTTCATGTGTGATTTGAGAATGCTGTGTATTTTAATTTTTATCTAGCTGCAATACCACCTTGATTCCCTGGAAGCATGCTGACTAATCTTGGTAAGGGAAAAATATTTGATGCCAGGTGAGGGCAGGAACAATTGGTACAAGAATGCTCTGGCAGAAACACCAAAATAATTCTGATTAAGATGAGATAAGCCCCTTTTAATATACTTTTCCACATTAAAGGGAAAAAAAATCATAGATAAATACAATTATGCAAATAATGAATGCTGTAGAACTTGTTTTTTCTGTGCTTTAACTTCTGTTCACTGTGATATGTTATTTTTTTTTCCAAAGTCAAATTGAACTGTTTTTCAAAAGACAAACCTATGCTGTTCTAGTCTGCACAGTCTGTATGTTTAAACATCCTTTGTGGCTCATTACCCTGTAGGTTTAACAGGTCTGGAATTGATTGTGATTGTTTAGAAAAAACCTGCTTTTTCCCTGTCCCATGACCACAGCAGCAGGAGCTGCAGTGAAGGGATCTTTGTGGGAAGGTCATGCACAAGAGGTAGCTCTGGGGCTGTTAGTGCCTGATAAAGAGATTGCCACCCAGGCAGAGACCACTGTCCTGTCACACTTGTTAACTGTGCTGTGTGTGAGAGCAGTGCTTTTCTCATTTCAACTGAAATGCAAAGGTTTGGCATAATTGTGTGTTAAAAATAAAATTTAAAAAAAATGTAATTCAGCTTCTGAGCACTTGATTGGGCAGCCTGGGCTTAACACTGAGCTCCATCTTAATGCTGAGCTCAACGGTTTTTAAAGCCAAAGTTGTCACCACCCACTCTGGACTCTGGGGACAGATGTGCCAGAGATGCTTGCCTGTCCTGCTTGGCCAAGGTGGGGGTGTCTGGCCGTGACTGGATGCCACCACAGGTGGCAGGTGTGCTGGCAGCTCCTGGCCCTGGGGCTGGCCCTGATGCCTGTGGGGTACATCTGGGCCCCTAGCTGCCCAGGGGAGTAATTAGTGCTGCCTGGGGGGTAATTAGTGCTATGATCTTGGGTTGGCAAGGGCATGGATCCCTGGCTATTGGGTCTCCCACCCCAATGACTGGGAACTAACACAGGTCAAATTCTGTTCCTCACAGTGGGTGTGAAGCTGTTCATGTGCCTCACTGAGTGCTACATGTGATGAAACACTGATTGCTGCAAACAAGCACAATTAACTCTAATTATTCATTGTTTTGGTTGTGTGATGCTTTGAAGGGCGGAATGCAGTTCATGCTGCTTCTAATTCTTTGATCTTGCTTGTGCCCTAGGTCACTGTAGTAAATATTCTCTCCTGAACTGCAAGAATTCCTCATTTGCAGCTATTTTATTTCAGAAGGTCCTAAACCCCATTTTCAGTACTTAGGCATCTGCCACTTTCTGCTTTTGCATCTACAATATATAGCCTTAGTGCAAATTACTCAGCAGTCCCAATGTGCTCATACTCATTAATTAGTGCCATAAAAACCTTGAGATTTATTTAGTAAGTCTGGATATGCAGAATATTTTACTTTCATTTAAAATGGTATTGTGTCAAGGCCTTTCTGAAATTAAATCTGTCTACAACTTAGTAGCTATGAGCTTTAAACCTGCGTTTAAAATAACTTTGTCAAGGCATATTGGAGTTTTTATTGCTGTATTAAACCACTTTTTATTGTGTCATAAAACGCAAAGGCAGTATTTACACTTCCAAATATTTTAAAGATGTAGCCAGACTTTAAGAAAAAACAGCACATTGGCATCACTCACTTCAGTGAGGGCTTTCTTCATATGGATGCTGCTGTTTCACACTCTCATTATTGTGTGGATGTGTTTGCTGGAGTATGCATTACATCTTGGTTAATGTGTTTTGTGTGGGTAGAGAGCCTATCAGACAGGCAGCCCTTAATGGAAGCCTTGCCAGATGTTGCTGCAGTAGACACTGCTGGTCTGCTTGCAGGGCTGGGGAATCAGAAACAGAAAGCAGGAGTCTACTCACAGGGCTGCCACTGTGCCATTCTTGCCTGATCTTGAATATTCTTGAGAAAAGCACTTAACTCCTCTAAGTTAATGTGCAATGTTTTGTGCAAACAGATACTGAGTTGCTTGAAATAACTACCGTATGAAAAAAAACATTTGGATACCTGCAGCTGGAAACTCCTGGTGACATGCTATTATTATGTATACCACTTTTCACTGTGATTCAAATGTCATTTGCATCAAAGATGATATTTTTGACCATTGATTTTTCCATTAGGTGTTGCTCATTGAGAATAATCCTCGGCATGTTCCCTAGCAGTGTGCAGAAATCCTTCGCATACTAAGAGTAATGTGACTGTTTTGCTTGAGTGCCTGTGAATTGCTTTGGCAGAAGTACAACTTCATATTTTAAAAAGATTTATTCCATATTGTCCTATTAATGTACCTTAGCACTGTTCTTCAGGGACTTGCTCTGAAGAATGAGTACTACACTGATAAGTAGTCAAAATTCTGTGTTAGTACAATCTCTTGCATCAGCCAAGGCTGCTGACAAGCATATTTCTACAACAGGCATTTGACCTTTAAAATTTGGTCTTGGATGGCTTAGCTGCTTCACATTCATTCCAAAACTGCTATGACACTTTAATGGGGATGAGCCTGATGTTCAGGCTTCATGGTGAAGCCTGTTTGGAACCAGGATGCAAAGTCTATGTTGTCTACAACAAAATATTGGACTCCAGGCTTTTCTCTGGGTTTGTCTATCATTTTGCTGTGCATTTTTTTCTTGGATCTTTGTGGGTAGGGGGATATCAAAAAAATATCAGTGTAGTGATTCTTTTAGCAGGCTTGTCATCTAGATTGATTGTTGGACCCAAGATCGGTCAGGAATTTTTACCTTTTTGGGTTTGTTTTGTTGGAAAGCCAGCTTAGGCTTTAAAACATATAAGGAAACCCATTCTTCCAAACGTATCTGAGACCATAAAAGCATTTCTTTTGGAGCTGAAATGAAGTAATGATTTTTTTTTAACTTTTATGTTCTGTAAATTTTTTTGTTCGTACCTCAAATTGTTGAAAAAAACAGGGAAATTTGCAATAATTTTTTCACATAAAAGTAAACCCGAAGTATTTTAATGCTGTCAGATTTCCACTTTATCCATATAAAATGCATTACTTTGAAATGTTTTGACTTTTTAAAAGGTGATGTTTTTATGATAGAACTTTTTCCTCAGATTTTTGCTTATTCTAGGGGTAGTCTTGTGGGATTCCCATTGCAAGAGTGACTGATTTGAACACAAACACCATATTTCAGCTCAGTAGTCCTCTTTGTGTTCTAAGAGTCTAACAAAGTCTGTCATAAGGGGAAGTATTTCCTAAACAAGGAAAAAAAATTCCCAAAGCCAACCACCAAATGTCTACCTTGTCTCTCAAGTTTCTAAAACAGAAATCAAGGGCTCTTCTAAACTAGGATCCTGAAAGAGAGCCAATTTCAAAGGCTTCCTTTGGAGATTACTGGATTACTGACAGCAGACTGAAGACATCACATCTGGAGGTAAAGCTTGAAGAAATTCAAGACCATATGTTTGACAAATGCTTTTTAGTGTAAATGAGCAAAGTAAATATCTGACTAAAATGGTGGAAATTAAAAAATTCAAATCATGAGAAAAACACACATTTGTGCAAAGAGCATACTAAAAGCTGTTGCATGGCTGTGTTGGAAACAGTCACATGGAGCATCCTCTGGGCTGTCCAACTCTCTGTGCAGCTTTTATGTTAATCTTTGATGTATTTCTGTGTTATTCATGCAAGGACAAGAGTGTTTCAAAGGTGGACAGAGGATCTGTATTGAAGATCTGGGATAAGTATGGCACGGAAGTTCCATAAATGCTTCCAGTTTTGTAGCTATTGCACAAGTTTAATAATATCTGGGTTCTCTACAGGACACTGTCACCTGCTTCTAGTGGCTCTTAAAGACAGCAGCTCTGATGAAGTTGGCACCTGAGGAGTGAGAGGCAATCACCTGATGAAGACTTATTGCCCAGGTCTTTAGAGCTCTGTCCACGTGGCTGCACAGATTGTACCAGTGCTGTGAATATTTGCTGCTTGCAAGGAAATGTTCTACCAGGCTCACAGGAAAAAAATATTGACTCAGGGTTCAGATTAAAACAGGTAGTTTTGTGAGTTCCCAGTAAGTGCCCATGCTCAGGGAGAAGAGATGTGCTATGTGAGCTGCAAGCCAATCAAAACAGCTGGAATTTTCAGCAGCTAATAAGAGCAACTATCTATTCAGGCAGAAGGTATAAGCAAATAACAATTCATGGAGATGATTTCATAGATAATTTCTGAATAACAATCTATCTGGAAATCATGAGCTGTTCCTGCTCCATTCTGGCAGGAGGTGGAGAGGCATTCAATGACTTACATTATTTATGACTTATTAGTACAGCTCAGAATGCTCTTCTAATATGTATGCTCGGCATCTTTTATAGATGAAGGCCTTCCTTCTGCAGGGCTGTGTATTGAGGATCTTTCAAAGCTGCTAAATTTAATTTAGGAAACGGGTGCATATCTGTGACTTCCTTTGTCTTTTCAGTCTCTGCTAAAGGGTACTTCCTTCCTTGTTTTTTAATTGCATTAAGTTTTTCACATAATTGGACAAAATCCAAAATCCTCTAGAATAATAAATTTTGAAGAAAATCAGGCCTTGATAAACAATTGATTAGAGTTGTTCTCTGATACTGTACTGGCAATAGTGGGCTCTGCTTAGACCTTTGATTTTTGTTTGAGGAATAAATCCAAAATAACTGTTACTGTGCATCCTAGTGTGCAGCACTGCAGGTGCTGTGAAAAAGATGGGATGAGTCACAAAAGTGAAGAAGTGGTAGCTGTGGTGTTGGTAATAACCTCTTCCATCCTGCAGTAGCCCAAGCAGTCTCTGGTAATCAGGTGCAAGTTTATGTACTGGACCAGAGAAGTGGTTGGCTGTAAAGGTTGAGGGGATAGGTAATAAGATAGTTTTGTATGTGCATGCAGTCCTGTTTATTAGTTATTCTTACTTGTCCATCCAGGCAATGTTTTGCTTTGGGTTTGCCAGATATATCTTTCATGTCTACTGCTGGTAATCGCAACACTGGTTTTGTAGTTCATTCAATTGATTGTTTTGCTTTTGTACACCTCAGTCTTTGAGCATGTTGCAGTGTGACTTCATGGTGTGTTTTTTCTTAAAAAGTCTGTTTAGCTGATTAAGCCCTAGCTTAGGAGCCCAGATGGACCTGGAATACTAAAATTAGAATATTTGGATCTTTGTTGTTACAGGATCAGTGTATTTTTTGGGGGTATCTCTATGTAGCAGCAAAGGTGTTCAGTTTCCTCCTCTTGGCCTCTGTCTTCCCTGTCCCAGTGTTTGCCATGTTAAATGCTGCTGACAGGAGCTATCAGCAGCTCTCTTTCTTTTACACTGATATGGCGTTCACCCTCTTAGTTCATCCTAAGCGTACATGCCTCACCTTTGCAGGTTAGTCCTGACTCTGCTTGGAGAATCCATAGATTTGTAGATATATCATCAACCTGTTGATTTAAAAGCAGAAATGCCTCCCCCAATAGATATCTACCCATCAGCTGTGTGTCTGTGATACTCACTACTTAATGGGTTATCTTTCATGCAGACATATGGCTTTACATTTTTGTGAAATCTTGCCACTTTCTCTTTAAAACTTCTGCTTATCATCCCTCAGAATGATGACATGTCACAGTAATTAATGCATCTAATATGAGGAAAGCTTTTGGAGCCACATTTAACTTTATTTAAGAATTTTTTTTAATTTCAACTTTCATGCTTTTTCAGTCCCCTAGATGAGGGGATCACTTGTGACTGTCCTGATGATCGGTTTTCCTTAGAGATGATTTGGTAATTGAGAGCACAGAATACTGTGGCTGGGATCTACTGGAATTTCAGGAGGAGGATGCTTTATGGGTGTTGGGACCTGGGTATTTCATTTCCCCAGTACTGCAAGTGCAGATTTTAGTGCGAACACTCAAACAGTGTCCCCTCATCTCCCCTGACTAAAACAGCTCCCCTGTTCTGTACCAAGTGATTGCACAGAACCAATCTATGTGCTCATCCAGAAAAAAAAAAAAGGAAGAGCTGAGGAAAAACAATCAATTCAGTGTTAACAAAGCCAGGTGTTCCTCTCTGGTAGGGATGGGCTCCTTAAGTAGCTTGCTAGCTGCCACAGTTCTAATAAGGAATCGAATAATAAGGTGACAAAATGAACAGGTGGCTTTTGGTGGTGGCTGCAAAAGCTGCACACCGGTATTATTTCAGCTCACCAGTGGGGGGCTGGAAAAAATCACAGCTTTTAGTTAAACTTCTTAGCCAGACCTCTCATCTTTAATATTGATCCATTTACTGCTGCATGGGGGGTTATAATGGTTTGAAAAAGTTTTACAGAAGAAGAAATCCCAATAAAAGTCGTGAATGTGAGGACTTAGGAAAATGTAGGAGAAAACAGAGCAGAATCAGAATGGAGGAAGAAAGCTGGTGACAGGGTTTTTACCAGGGACTTGCCTAGTAGGATGCAGAGAGGGACAGGATTATCAATTACTTCAGACAAAATCTGGGTTTTTGTTTTGTAACCAGAGCCTTTTCAGACTTGGTCCTGGTGCACTTCAGGGAGACCCACTAAGAACATGCCTTAGTTCATGATTCCCACTTTCTACATCACCCTGAACAAGAGGTGCTCGTTTGTAGCTGCAGCGCAGGGAAAACAGTAAGTGAGAGAAAATAGAGCCTGTAATGAACTACCAGGACAAATCTACCCAGGGACATGTGAGCATCTTCTGTTGTTGGCACAGCCAGTTTTAAACAGTGAAAGCAGATAGGCAAATGTGCAGCTGATGTCTTATGAGCCACATCTAACCAAATTAATCTTATTTCTGTGGGGAAAATAATTTTGTCTGGATTTCTCTCTCTAAAATGAAATATTTAAACTAGCTGCTCCTTCCTGCATTTGTGTACATTACGGCTTTTCAGAAATTTTGCTCTCAACATGCCCATCAGCTTATGGTCAGCTCATATCCATGAGTATATTTCTATTCATAAGGTTAAAACAGCAACGAAAATCTAAACGTTTTGATGCTTGCTTGTGAAATAGCACATTTTTCCTGGTACTAAGCAGCTTTTTTCAGAGTAAACAACTATATCCCTTCTACATATGATGACGCAAAAGGAATATTTTTCTGCTTAAATCTCTTATCAGCATGTGCATACGTGGACTGAATAAAGGCAGGAATTTGCATGTCAAGTTACTGCTGTGCAGCTGTTGCCCTTTTCATGATGCACATGATAGTTTTAAAAACACGAGTTCTTCTGCAAGCACATCAAAGTTCTCTTACGGAAAACGGTCAGTCTTCTCCCTCTGCTATTAAATCAAGCCCACAGGCACCTCTGCCTTGATTTATTTTTTATAAAAATTATCCTCATCTATTATGCTCATATAGATTGCTTCCTCCAAGATGCTTGCTTTTCCGCTTTGAATCATCCATTTGATTGAATTGTAACTAGAGTAGATTAAAATACCTGTGATCAATCAGTCGCTTGATTCCCTGAGAGGAATCACTTGGCAATTCTCACTTCACTGATCTTGTGGCTTTATCCACATTTCCTGTTGTTAGTAGATTTCCATTTCAACTGTTTGATTTTTTTTTCTATTTTTTTTTTGGCTTCCTTATTTTTCCTTTACTTCCTGTATATTGCTGTGAATGTCAGAATGTCTCTTTTTGTGCTCTGTTTTTTAACTGGGATGTTGCTGTGATAACACTAGCTTTTAAAAGCTTCTCTACTTGTCCTACTTGTAAAAAATAATGCCCTCGTAAGAGCCTTTAGGCGTCATTCATTGAGTTATAATTTTTGAGAATTTTTGTTTTTATAAACTTGAGAAAGTGAGTGTGTTGGTTGTTCTTGTTTTCTGATGGCTTTTAAAGCAAAACCTGAGTCTCTAAAAGAAAAGGCAACCAGAGAAACAGTGAGATGTATGCCAGCAGACAAAAGTTTAACTTCAAGTGGTTTTGGCCACATATTTCTAGGAGCAAGGTGTTCCCAGTGTGGGTTTAGATGGAAATTATATAGTTGCCCCTACTGCTTCAAAATCTTTCTATACTTATCTCAAATGCTGTTTTGAGCTTTGTAGCTGCCTGACCTCTTGTGATATCTGAGTAGCTTCCAGTATTTGTTCATTCTCATGTTCTTGGAGATTAAATGAGGCACAGCGAATTACTTAAGTAAGATCGTGTAGGAAACTGATGGTGGATCCACTGCAGCATAGCCTTATCCTCTTACTATATTATCTTTCATTTTTAGTAAGTTTGACTCAATTTTTTTGTGTAAGCCTGCGTCACCAGAGGTGGTCAGTCAGCCTCAAATTCTCTCCCTGTGGGAGAAACTGCTGAGATGTATCTACTGGTGTGGGAACAAGCTTTGACTAAATATGAGCACTAGGGATACCAAAATCTGTATGACCATGTTGACTTTAGCATGATAGATTGGATAAAGGTGCCACTTCTGCCAGTGTCTCCCAGCTGTCCCTGCTGAAGTCAAATTCTACAGGAGGCTTGCTCTGGAGATGTTCTTTTGTGATTTAATATTCCTGTAAGGATTTTTCAATGAGACTGGATTGCATGTGCGTGTTTCTAATCTTTGTAACCACTAAGGTAAACACCAGGTTTGATTGGTTTGCATAATGTCTTCAAGTGTTTGTTTCTCATTGTGGCTGGAATATGTTGATGGTCACATTTTGATGCCTTTTATTTGGATAAATTTAGCTGGAAGTCCTTACCACATGGAATAGGGTTTAGCACACACTAGCTCTTCATGATGCAGTTTGCTTGGGTCATCCAAACTGTGCACCATGTTTAAATATTGCTCTCCTTCTTCGTCTTTCCATTCCCAGCTGGGGAATAAAAATATTTTAAATAGAGTTCTATTAAAACTTGTAAGAGTTGAGGTTTTCAGCCACTACCCACGATGCCTGGCGTGAACATAAATATGAATAGCAAATCATTGAGTTGCAGTGCATTAATTATTTTAATAAGCAGTCTTAGTTTGTTTTTTTTTTCCTTGTAATAGAACTCAGTTTATGGATAAAATTTTGCTAAAATGTAGGCAATAGGGGGGTAAACACTTCCAAAATAAATTTTAGTGTTGTTCATGAAGGATCCTGCTAGTTACTGTGTAGTATTAAAATTGCCTCTCTTCCTCAAATCACTTAAATATTTTAAAATAAAAAACACTGCGCAAATAACATGTCTGCAGCACAAAAAAAGAGACTAGTTACTGTTATTTGAAGGAAAGGGGGGCTAACTTTCTTATCCCTGTCTGATACTACATTTCATTTATTTCTGCTGGAAGAAACAGGAGGTGTCCAGCTCACACCCATCTTTTTTGCTTCAAATAATTTGCTCTCTTTAATTTTAATTCAGTAATCTATTTTCTCTTCCTGCTCATTATTTTACTACCATCAGCAGAGTGAGCAGGACACCCAGAGAATGGCAAACAGCATGTAGTGCATCAGTTTGCATGTTTGCTACTGAGGAAGGGCTCAGAGGAGGGGTCACTCCATCCTCCTGAGGGTCAACAAGAGGCAGCCTATTTTTGGCAACAAAAATGGTGTCTACCCACCACAACTGCCTGGCTGAGGCTGAAATCCCGACAGAAAGGACACAGAGTCCCTAGGCAGATGCCTACACCAAAAGAGGCCTCCTGAAGTCTGAGAGAGCCAACTAAACCCTGACATCTCCTGAGAAAGCAATACAGCTAGCTGCAAGCAGCCCATGGGACTCCTGCAATGTGTAGAGGACAGCTTCTTGGTCCAGGTATCAGACAAAACAACCGGAAATGAGTAGTTGCTGGATCTGGTGCTTACCAATGGGGATAAGCTCGTTAAAGGAGTTAACATTGGTGGCAGACTGGGCTGTAAGGATCTTGCCCTAATTGAGTTTGTGATCTTAGGAGCAAAGTCAAGATCCTGAACATTGAAAAGGTGAAATTCCAGCTATTCATGGGGGAAGTGAATAAGATCTCTTGGGTAGCTGTCCCTAAGGACAGAGGGGCTGACTAGAGCTCATGTCTCTTTAAGGCCACTTTTCTGAGAGTCGGGGGTTCTCTATCCCAGTGTGTAGGAAATCAAGCAAAGCAGGCTGGAAACTGAGATGAGTGAGCAAGGATCTGACTCTCAAACTGGACAGGAAGGAGGAAATGCAGAGCCAGCAGAAGAAGGGACAGGTGGCCTGGGGAGTGTACAGGGATATAGTTAGAATAGGGACAGAGCCAGGAAAGCAAAGGCAAAATTGTAACAGGACTTGGCAAGGGATGTGGAGAATAACAAGAAGGGATTCTGTAAATACATAGGTCAGAAAAAAAGGCCAAGGAGAGTGTACCCCTCCACTCTTGCCTCTCCCACAGTAAGCAAGAAGACTGAACTGGTGTGACTGATATGTAGAAGGCTGCGGTACTCAGTAAGTTCTTTTCCTCAGTCTTCACTGGAAGTCAGACTTTCCTCAAGTCTCTGATCCTCTGAGTGGGTGTGAGGAGAATGAAGTCCCTCCTACTATAAATGAAGAGCAGATTTGGGACCATTTGATGAAGCTGAAAAGCCACAAGTCTACAGAACCTAATGACATACATTCCTTCAGGATACTGAAGGCTGATGTTGCCAAGCCATCCAGCTCTGGGGTTCCCAGCACAGGAAAAAGGAGGACTTGTTAGAAAGGGTCCAGAGGAGGGCCACAAAGATGATCAGAGAGATGGAGCACCTCTCTTATAAAGACAGGCTGAAAACTAACCTGGGTAAAGATCAGGAGAGAACTTTTTTTATTTATCAATTAGTTATGAAACCCCTAAAAATCCATGTCAAGATGCACTGAGTCTTAATTTACCTTTGTGAGAATCAAAAATTTTGGAGGGAGAGTAAGAAGGGCAAAAATAAAAACAAAATCAAAAAAACTTCAACCTGGATTAAGCCCCTAGAGTCTCCTTCTTTGCTTGGAATGATTGGTATAATTAAGTTTTGTGTCATTCATTGCTTTATACTTGTGCTGACCTGCTTTGCTGGATCAGGGTATATTTAAGAGATTTTAGCTTATATCCATCTCTAAGCCAGCAGGCTCAGTGGAAAAGTTGAGGATTATTAAAAATCAGACTACTTGCAGTTCTGTATCTTCAAAGTGAAATTAAAACAAATTTCCAGATTTGAAAAGGACTGATTTTTAAAATATTTTTTTATTTTTTATGTGGTACAAACCAGATTTTTCAAAGTAGCTTGTCACCATATTTAGCAGCTGAGCCTGGGGCTGGAAGTAAATTTGCCAATGTGCAGGGATCATTAATACTGGCTGGAGAGCAGTGCAGCACTTGTTTCTTGGCAAGAAATCATGTAAATAATCAGTAGGGTCTCAGAAGGTCATCCTCCAAGTGTTGCCTAAAAGGCTTTTGCTCTTTTTCTTTCTTCTGTTTGAATTGATCCTGTCCAACAGGGTCTGGCTTTGTACATAAATCCTTGCTTAAGCTTTCAATCTACGCTCTGGCTGTGCTAAGTTGACTCATACTTCTCGGTGTACAAAACTCAAAGCATATTCCTAGTTGGACAATGCTGATATTTACTAGAGCTGTGCCCTGAAAAGCTCTGCTCCCTTGCTGCACTGCCCATTGTGTCTGTAACAGCTGGTTCAGGCTCCTGCCTTGCTCTGTGCTGTATTGCTCCACAATGGGAGCTGGCGTGGCTTAGCAGTACAGACATGGCTCAAACTTGTGCCTCTGAATTAGTTGGTCATGGCTGGTAAATTCCACTCTGTTCCCAGTGCCAAGCAAAATGAAGAGCTAGCCCTGGAAAAAATGCACTGCTCAAGCTTGCACTAGATAAACCTTTTGTTCTATGTATTGAAGAATTTTTAAGAAGCTCTTTCCTATGTCCAGAAACTGAAGTGTGCTGCTAAAATTAATCTGTTTGTCGTGATTCTGAACCTTGATATCATGCTGTTAGGGAAAATAACATCTAGGTAACTGGTTCCCCTTTGTTTTCAATGTATCAGATTGATATAATTTGGTGTAGAAGTCATTCTATGATAAGCGAAGTCCTTTCTCTGCCCTATTAGGAAATCGTGTTTGGACTTGCCAGTGTCTTACAGCCCCGATCCTGCCTTGACCAAGATCAGGACTAAGGTGCCCCCTGAAGAGTTTTCAAGTATGTTGAAGAAATAAGCAGTGCTTGGATCTGTTCCTTTGTCAATTTTGCTGAAACAGAGATAACTGTTTTGAATTTGATCAAAAGTGAATTAATAGAAGATGTGGTTATAGATATGGTTGTCAAGTAAGCAAAAAATCTGTACACTGAGAATCTTTTGAATGTTTGATTTCAGATTACTGTGCTAAACTTCCCCTTTTAGTTGACTGAGGAACTTTACAGCATGGGGAGGAGGTGGACCTGTCCATAATTTTTTAGTTGACTGATTTTTGAAGAAAAGTGAAAATCCCTGAGGTCATGTGTACCTTTTGAATTGTTGGATCTGGAAAGTTTTAATGGATGACAAATAAACATGAAATTCAGTAGATCAGGTCATTCTATAACTTGTGTTCCCCAGCTTGGGATGATGAAATGAGGTGAATGCATTTAGGTTAATGCAAAATATTTTTTTGCACTTCAAAAAGCAATATTTTAAATAAAATCCTGTAACTTAAAGTACTGTATCCCTTCTGGACATGCTGGTTTTTAACTCTGAATCCAGCCAGAGACACACAGGTGCAGCAATGTGTGAGCAAAATTGCTTTTGACTTTGGTCAGAGTAGGCTTTCACAGGACAAACAAGTGTTTGACCTAATAACACTGATCCAAGCCTCCTTTATATGGGACACAACATGGCAACTTTCATGCCCACTCAGACAGGCACTCTTATTCCAAGGTCACATCACAAAGGTGTATGCAGAATGAACTATGTGTTGTTCAATTTATCCATGTCAGGAGGACAGAAAGGGAAACTGACCCTGCTAGATGTTGATCCAGTTGTGCTTTCACAGCCAGGTACTGCTGTTGGGGTAATAATACCCCTGTGCTCCTGGGATAATGGATGTCAGCGTGATTCTTCTCTAACTGGCCTCCAAATGCTTTTTGCAAGACATGTTCGACAGCCCATCAGGATGTGAACTGTAGAGTGAGTGCTTTGCCTTGCATGAATCCCTGATTTTTCTGACTACTTCAGCTTCTTCCTCTGCTTTAATGAAAATAGACGTTAATGTATATGGTGGTTGCAAAAGCTCATTGCTGTTACATGTAAAGATGAAAAGAGCCACATGATCAGTGAGCAGTGACAATGCTGTGGACTGTGATGGAAGCTGAGAAAACCTATGCTAAGGATCCTAGGTAAAAAAAAACAAAACAACTAACCAAGAAAAAACCTTGTAGATATGTATATCCATATATCTGCTACATCATTCATGGCATTAAGAAAACCGACACAAAAAAGTATAGAAATATTGTGGGATTTCTCTTTAAACACTTTGAAGTTACATTGTACACTGCTTCCAGCATTCAGAAACTTGGTTCCATAAGCACTAACTGTAATTTAGGTTGTACATGGAACTAGTTTCAAAATTATCAAGAAACCCACCAAAATAGTTAAATGTCACCTCTGACATGAACACTGGGCAACACTTTATTAATATGGAGGCACTTCCCAGCATTTCTTATTGAGAAATAGCTGTCTTCAGGGAGCAGGGGCATAGGAATTGGGAGTACTTCTGGTATTTGTTCTTTAAGTTCACTGCTTTTTTTGTGTGTGCATCCTTTTTATCTATATGAATGAAAGCTGCAGTTCTTGTTCAGGTCCAGAATGGTGTCCTTCTGTTATGTTAACAAATGGCAGCCTGATGGAGTAATAAATAATTTATGAACCTGGGATATTGATTTTTCTTCAGTGCTTATAGGAAATTATACGCTTGTGGCTTCAAGAAATAATTGGTCCAATTTAATCGCATAAAAATTATAGTCCTTTTTAATTCTTTTCAAACGGAAATTTAATGACCGCTGGGTGTGTTACAGAACAGAAGAGAGGATGTCTGCTTGGACTGAAGGAATAGGAGGGCCAGAAACAGCAGGTTTTACAGGTCTAATAAAAAAATTATCACTATGGCAGTGGTTTTGAATGAAGGCTAATGGACACTTGTCCGATCACAAATTGGCCTTTTCACAAGGAAATATTGTGAATTATAATAAAGACACTTCGTATCACAAGGCAGATTAAAGGTACAGAGGCCTGGCATATTAGGAAAAAAAATTTCATTTGTAAAACTTCATTGAATAGATGGCAGATTTTGTTTTAATGCAAAATGCATTTTCTGGTGTAATGCTCTTCTATGTAAGCTCTGTAGCTGGGAGCAGGGGTCAAAACCAAAGAGGGAGAAGGAAGTGATTTCAGCAACTTCACAGAAAGTAAGTCTGAATTTATCTTTTTTTAGGGGGAGGGGAAAATACCCTGTTACTTAGTCAGGATGCTCCTGACTGTTTCTAATTAAAATATAAGTAGCTTGTAAAACATACCTCCCTGAATATTCAAGTTTGAAAGAACATTGATCAGCTTCCTCAGCATATAAAAATAAATTGTGAGGCGGTTCTGCAGTCCTTGCTTAAAAAGTCAAGAATACTCATCTGCAAGCAGGCTTTAGTGAAATCACATAGTACTCTGTCTTTTTACCATTCTAAGGTGTTAGGTTTTTTTTAAATGAAAGCCACCAGGAAATGGACCTTTATAAAACAGATATGCTAGAATGAAGCTTCTAACTGCTCTGGAGCAATACTTAACTTCCATCTTCACATCATAAATGTAAAAGTAAAAATACGGTTGGATGAGGCTCAAACTTATAATTTTTTTGAGTAAAAAAGGGAAAATCAAACTCTTATTTCTGTCTGCAAGAAAGTATCACTTGAGCTGGATATAAAGCTTATGTAGTCTAATCCATTCTGCCCATCAATAGCAGGAACAAAAAAACCAGGCACTACTGAAAAATGGAGAAGCTGCCAATAATTTCAGCACTAATAACGAGATGGTATTAATAATAACTCATCCTGGTGACCCCTATAATGCTTATTGTAGGCTTAATGTGGCATGTCAAACGGTAAACTGATGCCTGGCATTAGTTGGAGGCTGGGAGTTGCAGAGCATCTCAAAACATTTTCCAGGGGAATGAACCGGATTCAGGAACTGTGACACAGGTAAACAAGCCAAATATCTTTACAGTTGTGTCTTCCACCAGCAGCCTGGGCACTGAAACTATACTACCATCATTTCAATCCAGTGTGCTGCCTGCTGGGAGGGGACAGCTGTACGTGCATAGTTACACTATTTTAGGGATGTAGTCTGCTAAGGGAATGTACCAGATGTGGGTGTTTTCTATATGCTATGTCTTCTGAGAAACACGGGACTTCTGGTGTTCTTTGGACAGCTTACTCATGTCAGATTACAGGAGAAACTCTACCCTGAGGGTGGTGAGGCACACTGGAGCAGGGTATACAGGGAAGCTATGGATGCCCATTCCTGGAAGTGTTCATGGCCAAGTTAGATGGGGCTCTGGTGTAGTGGAAGGAGTCCCTGCCTATGGCAGTGGGAGTTGGAACTATATGATATTTAAGTTCCTTTCAAACCCAAACTATTCTATGCTTTGTGGTGAATTTGGTCTTAAATAAGCATAGTGATGGTGTGCAGACATTGCAAGACCAATGCTAATAGTTGGTGGTTTATTTTAGGTGGCTGAAGTGAAGGGGTTTTCTTCCTGAGACTCTGAAGTTTTCTTCACTCATTGCTGGCCAACACAGAGAAGCTAAAACTAAGTTTGGGTTTTCTGTTCAAAGCATGATATTACTGCTGTTGCTGTGCCAGGAATGTACTGTGGTGGTTTTACTGGATATAATGCCCTGTTTCTAAATGTGATTTTTGAATCTGCAGGTTTCTAGTTCTAAACATTGATAATGGCTGGATAAGAACAGTCCTCCTGACTGTTTTATTAAAAACTCACAGTAGCTATTATTAAAAATTCTATAAATACAGTATTCTATAAATATAGTATTCAAAATATCAACACACTTTATGACCACCAAATGTTTACTTTATGACTGGGATAATAATAATGTTATTAAATATAACATTATGGGTCTTTATTCTGTTTTGATGCACAGACATATGCAAATAACTTACATTAGCATACTTATGAGTGAAATTTTAATGGCAAGTTTATTAATAAATCCTTGCATAGTGTTCAGACTGACAATATTAGTTCCCTCTACCCTTTTATTTGGGCAGCTAATGATTTTTCCCCCCTAGCTGTCAATTCTGAATTGATGACAGTTTAGAACAAACAGGGTATGGCTGCAGAATGCCCAAAGCTACACTTTGTTGATAAATTGCTGGTTCAGATCCATTTTGGGTTGGGAAGTGAGCAGTGACCAAAGATCACATTGAAAGATGCCTTACTGGTCTGTGTGAAATAAGATCCTAATATGCCCTGCAGCACAGACACTTGGGGAGGGACAGAGGCAGAGGGAAGCTCACAAGCATGCTGTGTTTTACTTTCTCTCTAAATATATTCTGGAAGATGGCCCTGCTTTCATACACAGGCAAGGTTCATGATGGCAGGGCCTGTGGCAGCATGTGATGTGTAATACAGGCTGCAGCGCAGTGGGGGTGTGAAACTTATATTATTTGACAGTGTGCTGCCTGTGAGAAGGAAAAGAAGTAATTTGCTTAGGCACAGAGGCAGAAGCATCTTTGTAATCTTCAACTGCACGGAGTCTGAGGAAAGCATCCTTTTCCTCTGCAGAGAACAGACTGGGGCCCAGCTGTTGGGATTCCAGGAAAAAGTACAGGTGGTGCAGGCTGGGAGACAGCTGGGAGCATAGAGTTGGGACTGCTCTCACTGCAGGGCACCTCTGGCTGCCAATGCCAGCCGTGTGCCAGGGATGGAAGGGAGCAGGAGAGCTCAGGGACAGTGGTGCTGGTAGTGTTGTGGTAGAGAAGAAATAGGGAACTGAAGAGAGATGAGTCAGAGCTCAGGTACCTGGACCACCTTCGTTCTTTGGTGTCCTGTTGTCTGTGCCCTTTTTAAATATAGATGCTTTGGAGTTTTGAAAATGCTCTCTATAATGTTTAAGGTTATGAGGGGAACATTATCACAGATCTTCTAAATGTACTGTAAAATTCTAAAGTTGTTGAGGTGCCCAGCTGAGGCCCTGCATTAGCAAAACCCTTACAGCTCAGATTCTGTTTGATAAAGCACTTGCAAGCACAATTCTCTAACACCAACGGTGCTGGAGAATACTTGCATATGCTTTGTACAACCTCTAAATTCCGTAACAGTACAGACACCTAGTATATATCCTGAAAACTGTTTCTCATTCCAAGCTGGTCTGTTTCTTTGCTTGAGAGTAGGGATCCCACACCCTGGAGAGAAAGCAGAGTTTACTGTTCAATTAGAAAATTTTATTTTCTTGGAGGTAGCATCGACCTCCTGGACTGTTATGTTATCTGTCACTGTCTAATCACAGAAAATCTGTTGCTTGTATAGCAGGCCCTGACTGAGTCTCTTCTAAAAAGACAGGATGTTATTTCTCTTTGTAGAAGAGGGTTTGGAACAACAGGGGTCTGCATTTGGCATCTTGCTGATTAAACTTTGTCGGAAAAGTCAAGTTTGCTTAGCCTAACTAGGAGGTAGAGGAAAGAAACAGCCAAAAGGCATTGAGTTTTTTTCATTGCATAATTGGACCTGATTTGATTCAAAAACAATGGTGCACAGCTATGAATTAAGCAATATGTTACAGCCTTGAGCTACTTCTACTGATGCTCTGGTCAGAAAGTTGAGAAAGACAGTTAATCCTCACCCCTGCTGTCTGTGGAGCAAGTAACAAAAAATTAGCTAACAGTTTCTAACCTAAAAACAAAGTGAGAATCCATGTGACAGATGCACAGAAAAAGGTCTGTTGTTCCTGTACCTGCCAATTATTGCTCCATCAGTCTGGAGAGTACCCAGACTTCCTACACAGACCCATGCTATGGTTTGTTTGGGAGAATGGCCAACAGGAGATGGACTTCAATGATCTTTGTGGGTCTCTTCCAGCTCAGGAAATTCTGTGACTGTGTTTTCATTCTGTTCTTGCACTTGTCATCTTTGTCTTAAAGTTCAAGATGTGACCTTGCTTTTAAATATTTGAGTGAGTTTAGCTCACACAGGATGACATTTCCCAGAAAATATAGCTGGTTATCAAGATCCCAGAGCATATGTGCTTCCTGGCAGTCGGTTGGTTGTTACTTCATGGACATCAAATAGGAGAGGGGAAGGAGAAATGACAGTCTGCAGTTTGCTCCTAGGGATGAAGGACATTATGAAGAAGCTGGGCAAAATGAAGTTTGGGGAATTTGATGGGTGTTTGAGGAAAGTGCTGGCAAACAGATGGGCTAATAGCAATAAATAAAGGGGAACTGATGGTGTGAATGAGGCAAAAAGAAGTGGATATGGGAGCACTGACCACAAGGATGAGTGTGGACTAGAAAAAACAGTGCACTGTCATCCCAGTGATCCCGAGTCAGTCTCATTCCAGCTGACATATAGATATTCCATGGTTTTCTCCTCTATAATGAGTTCTGCCAAGAAGACCAAGCTTTTGAAAAGTCTAATTTTTATTTTTTTTTTATAACAGTCTGAGTCAGGAAAATCAACGTGGTAAAACTGGAACCTTTGTGTAAGACAAAACAAGCCTTAAAAAAGAGATTGTGAGTAACTCTTCCCCTGTTATTTCACAGGAGGGAAGTGCTTTCGGGCTCTGTGTCATTCAGCTCTCCTGCCAGGTGCATTTCAAGAGGTGTTGGCCAGCCATGCCTGCCCCAGGGTCCATGGGAGGACCTCCTGTGGGGCTGCTCTTATCCTCTATCCTGCCCCAGGCTGTGCCGATTTCGCTCCGCCGTGGGATAACCCGGGCGGGAAGGGCCCCGCGGCAGCGCTCGCCCAGCCCCGTGCTCGGGACAGCGCTGCCGTGAGGGCCTGGAGGCGGCCGGGGCTCGGCCCAGGAGCCCGGAAAAGCAAAGACGGAGCCTGCACAGCCTCACCGCACGCCGCCATCTCCCTGTCCCCGCTGGCGAAAGCGCACGCGGCTGTCCCTGCCCCGGGAACAGTGTGGGGTGTGTGTGAGGAGCACAGCGGGCTCGGGGAGCGCAGCCGCCCCGGGCAGGCGGCGCTGGCCCCGCGGAACCGGGGCAGCGATGGCGGCGGCGGCGCTCCGCTCCCACACGGACTGGAGGCGCTTCCGGCGGGGGACGTGCGCGGGCGGGCCGGTTAGCTCAGTTGGTTAGAGCGTGGTGCTAATAACGCCAAGGTCGCGGGTTCGATCCCCGTACGGGCCAGTGCTTTTTGCCGGTCCCGGCCGTCCCTCGGCTGCACTGGGGCACGCACTGATGGGAGGGGTGGGGAGCGGAACACAAACAGCCGGAAAGCTGCGAGGAGAAGAAATACATGTAATATACCGTAATGTATGTAGGAAATGCTCGGAGAGGCGTTTTAAATCTTTCCGTACCTCGTCACCAAAGTATTCCATGTTTTGCTGTGGAGCACTTTGTTCAAGTGCTTCTGTTAATTAGTGTTAGGGCACATGAAAGCACGCAGGAATTCAGACGGTTTCCCCCTCCAGAGAATAACCCCAGGGAACTAAAATGTCACGTCTTTAGCTCACTGTATTAATGTAAATCTTCGATAGCTCTCTGCCAGGGGCTGGAAGACGCTAGAAAGAGTGAGGTTTTATTGTTTTTCTTCCTTTGAAGCAGGAAGACAAGCAGATCTCCCTTGGCAGATCCCTGATTTTTCATAGAATGTTCTGAACTCCATATAGAAAGTATCCAAACTTGACAGACACACTGTAATGTGAGGCTTAATTTTTATGGGTGTGCTATGTATTCAAGAAAAAATTCCTGGCCAAACGGAACACGATATCTGCAGGACATCTGCAGGAGTGGCCAGGCTGGACCTCTGCCAGCTCAACCTGACTCTTTAGGTTTTCTCTCTAAGAAACTTCTTAGAAGCTCAAGACAGATATTATTTTTGTCCTATCTGCCTCTGAACTGAAATGAGACTTCTCCAGAGGATGGGGAACTTTCTGGTGTAAATGTTTTCATTGTAGAAACCACTGATTTTTGTCATTAGAGCTGCATAGATGCAGGTCACAGCTTCTTTGGGAAAATGCTTTGGTATAACAGCATTCTTTTGACTTCTTTTTCAAATCTGCTAACATGTCCCTTTACTATTCAGGCCCATTACTTATATCTTCTTCCAACTGCAGAGGCTGATTCAAAATAAGATATAATAATAATAGTAATAATAAAGTGGATGATACTTCATGCCAAAATCAGAGTTCTGACATTACTTGTTCCCCACAATGTCACCAAGGTACCGTAAGGACACATTACAAGTGTCACTCCAAAGTCACAGTGTAACTTGTAAATCATAAAGATGAATATTCATGTTATCTAGCATCCAAACTGCTGTCATGGCTCCATCAGATGTCACGGGAGAGTAATATGGTTCTGGTTTGATGACCTTCTCTCTTGCCACTCCACTCAGTGATCTTCCTCAATTCCTTTGGGTCTAGTTATAGTGGCCAGGACTTGACTATGTATAATGACATCCATATTAAATTAACTGAAAGGAGAAAAAACATGGTATTCTGCTTCAGAAAAAAAAAAAATCTGGGAATACTATTGCTTTGCTTTATGTTTTTTATGCATTAGGAATGATATTTTTATTACAGCTGTATTGTTGTATTGCAAAGTCCTCGCTATAAAATCAAGAAAATGCAATGGCTCCTTGGCCACTTTGTCAGTTTGGTTTGAATTGCTTATATTCTGCATGGTTCTTTGCCAGCCAGGACTGTGTGGGCATATTTTCCCTAAATTTAGTTTTGGCAGATGGTTGTCAGATTGTGAGGGTTAGCCATTGTCCCTAGGGGAGTCATTCCAGAGCCTGTTGTTCAACCTCAAAGCTAGTTGGAGAATAAAAAGAGGTTAAACAAACAAACCCATATAGTGGAATAATGTTCTAATGAGGATGGCCCAGGAATTTCCATTCCGATGCTCTGCGGTGGCAGATGCTGAGGCATATTCTGGGGTTCAGTGTTTCGTTTAACCTGTAACTGGATTGCACATCAAGGCCAAAATGGGTCTCAGTTGCTGTGTGCTTAAAAAGTGTGGGGTGAAGCACAGCTCCTCTGTCCACAGCAGGCATTGATGGGGAGGATGAAGCTTTTGTTGCCTATGACAATGCTGAGAAGGAACCTTCTGATCAGTCCGGTCAAACCTCTTCAGTCACTGCTTCTGATTATAAGCTATTGTGTTCTAGAGTTACACAGACCAAGTCAGCTAATTAGTTTCATGTTTTTCACTATGATGTCTACATTTGTCTTTGCATGGAATACTGCTAAGAGGGCTCTTAACTCCAAATATTTGAAGGTAGACAGAAAGTGGGTTTACACAGCATTCAATTCAGCAGATAAGTATTCATTCACTCAGTGATGTTCTGAAGCATTTTCTTTTCCAGCCACATCACAGGTTAGTTTTATAATTTCTTATATTGTGTTTATTGCTAGAATATCTAAGTGTTTTGCCATTGGGATGCTTTATTCATTCAGCTTTCTTTTGAGGGTCTTAATTATAGTGAGAATCTGAGCAGCAAGGATTGATTGGTTATATCAATACAGCAATGCACAGATGCAATCCAGAAACATCATTTTTGAAATCAAAGGCAGGATGTGGTGGAAGGAGCTGCTCTTTAGATTGATTTGTGTGCAACAAAGTTGTAAGTATTAATGCTATTATAGGTGAAGCTTAACCTTTGCTTAAAACTGGGGAGTGTAGTGTTTAGTTTCCACATGTTAAGAAAAAAAAAATAAAAAAAAGGGAGCTCAGTCAAAAAGCCTGATCCTGTCCTGAGCCCAGACAAAGGTTCTCATTTAGTGTGGTTATGAGCAGAGATGCAGGTGGGAGGGGGATGAGGAAGTGCCATAGAAACAGGCATGGGAAGGAGCCAGCAGCCAAGAATGTGGCTGAATGGGCACAGGCAGCCCAGCGCTGTGAACCCAGGATCTGGCTAAAAGCAACAAGGAGCTGTAAGGAAAAGGCCAACAACCAGCCCCCTGTTTGGGTCCTTGAGTGTTTCAGAAACAAGGGTTATTCAAGAAAGGGGGCAGCATGACAGGGACACTGGTTTCCAGTTTCTTTGCTACTCAAATAATAAGGACCCTGATTTTTTATCTTGCAGTTCACATCAAAACAGAGTAACTGTATTTACTGCTGAAGCTGGAGAAACTTCTTCAAATTGGTATTTCTTAGAAAGTAATTGCTAAAATGAAATATAAGCAAATCTGAGTTGTGTTAAAACCTGAGAAAGTGTGAAGGACTGCACTTTAACAAGAATCAAATATTTGCTCTTGACGTAGTCTGTAAAAGGATTAAGTAGCTTTGTAAACAAAGTAGGTATCAATTTCTGCCACAGGTTTGAACTGATGTCTGTCTGTGGAGTTACTAAATTTAAATAGCTGAGCAGTCGTTTTTCACTGTGTAAGAATTCACCGTCAATGCCCACAGTACAGCAGGGCCATGTGGAGGGCACCAAATTCTCACTTTAACCTGTGCCATATAGAAACAGGCGGAAGATAACTCTGAACATCTCTGGCTTCAGGTGTGTATTTGTACTTGTTTCAAAAAGTATAAATAAACTTCTCTTACTAGATTAGCAGGAACAGCTATGGCTGTACAGCAGTGGTGTGTGGTGAGGGGCAATTGTTCAGTTTAATCAGTATCTAGTCACTATTTCACAGGGGAAGTAAGCTGGGGATAACATAACCTTTGGCAATATTCTCTCAGAGTTTGAAAAGAAAGCATGTTAAAGTCTGTGTATGAATTTTCTTATTTTTTGCAGATGAAGAGGAATAGAGTTTTTAAAGACAAATAACTTGGATGTATTTTGCTATGTTGTTTTTGTCATTAACAATATGAGGAACAATGAAGAGCAATGGGAGAAATCTGCAGTTTGATATGTTCAGGCTTGTGTGGAAGAACTGTGCTGCTTCAAGGGGGACAGAGAATGATGGACCCCTAGTATTTGGTAGGCTCATGATGCTGAACAGGCAGTATAGTTGTTGTTCTTTCTATCTTAGGCTAACTGAATCACAGCTGGCTGATATCCATCACAACTTTTAGAAGTAAATCATCTGATTTTTTATTAAATGGTTAAAATGCTACATGGGATGCAGACTAAAGCAGCTTCTCACTTGTCTGCCTAATGCTTTTAGGGGCAGAAATTCTGACTTTTTCTGAGCTCAAACCTAAACCAGAGAGGGCAAGACAAAGCTAAAGATAAAATCCCAGGGTCCTGACATCAACTGTGCCTGGTGCTAACCAGCAGCTCATACTCCTTCCTTGTACACATTCTTTTAAAGCAATCTTGAAAGCAGAGGGCAAAGCAGGACAGCAGGTCTCTGGTATGTCACTCCACATACCTGACAAACCCTTGTGGCAGTTTTCACAGAAAGCTGCTCTGGCATTGAGCTACATGGCTGCAACTCACGCTGTTGTGGTGTGGGACAACTGCCCAGGTGGATTAGTTTTAAGAAATGAGCCTCTGACGTTGTACACTTGAAACAATGCTTACCAGAAGAAGCCTTTTGGCTACAGTTTCTGTCACTTGGACTGTATTGCCGAGAACTTGTTCAGTCTGCAAAGAACTGCAGGGGATTCCCTGATGGTCCAAAATCTGGCATAAAAAAAGGACATTTGAGTTTCTGTGGCTTTTCTCTTCAGCCACAGAATATTCAAATATCTGGTCAGTCCAAAGTAAAAAAAGTCAGGTGTCTATGTCATCTTCTCAGTTGGGCTAGAAACCTACTTTCTTTTTGGCTAGAGCTGGCTTTGAATTTCTTGTGTTGGCTTAGTAAAGACTTCACATGAAGTCTGGATGGGAGAGCTGAATAAATATGGTTCAAGAAGCAATTTATTTGAGGCATAGAGGAAAGGCATAGGTAATTGTCACACACCCAATGAAGTTTCTCTAGCTTCTTCATATGTGATATTATGATTTTCAGTAAGAACAGCTTTTTGGTGGTGAACTCCTTGCTGTCAAATTATTAAAACTGTTTTTTAAGAAGAAAATCTTCCTGCCTTCCCCTTAAGAATGACTTTTCTGGTTTTACCCTTATATATGAAATTTGGAAAACTGAATAAAATGAAATAAATACAATTGTGTATGTTGCAACAAAATATTTAATTTCAGCAAAACCAAGGCAGTGGGGATCATCATCTAACTGAGAATTAATTAAAATACAGATGAATATACAGGTTCTCAATTCTGCTTTTGACTTCATGCCTAGGCCTTCGATTGTTTTTTCAGTATTTGCCCATCTGTACAGAAAGAGAAAACGCCTATCCTAAATAAGAAACACTCTTGAAAATCGACAGAGAAGTGCTTCAAAACCTATTTATTTAAAAGGAAAAGTGGTTACATTACTGTATTCTAGCTGTGTAACAGCAACCTATTGGGCTCATCTACTCACCTTCTAGTGGTAGGTGAATACCAGTAAAGAAAGTAACTCATCCAGTGATGAGTTAAAAAAAAATATTAGTCATTAGAATCTGTTCAAAGTATGAATTATTTCTGCTAGACCAAAAGCATGCTGAGATTTCCTTGGGGTTATAGGGCTTTAAAAGTGTCAATTTCTGCCTAATATTAGTTTTAATGAGGAAATTGGATTTTCTTATTTCGTGTGTATATACTTCAGTTCTTCTCCAGCTTTGTTCTCTAACAGATAGGTTTGCATTAACTCTGCCAGAAATGTAATGGGTAAGTTTTCTTTTAAGCAGCTGAGGCTCTAAGCAACTGATGTTGAGTCAGCAGATACAGAATATGTTTTTGTTGTATTTTGGTGGATATACTGACCAGGGTCTTCTTTCAAGAGCACTTTGGAAAGTAATTTCTTTTTAGAGAATGAATCTGAGGTGCAGTAACTCTGGCATTTTGTGTGCAACAAGGACAAGAAAGAGAATTCACTGCCTGTATTTACCTTCTCATCTTATTTTGTCTCCTTTTAGATAGCTATTCTGGGAACAAGCAGCTGAAGGCAGGCTGACTGGTTTGGAGTTTAATTTTTTTAATGAGGAAAAAGTGACTCTGCAGAGATGAATAACAAGAGAACCCCAACTGATTGTTCTCTTCAGATCTTGGATTATGTTCCTAGCTCACATGATGCATATTTTTTCCCTCGTGCCACCCTGCTAACATTACCTGATCCTAAAAAGCAAAATTCTACTGTTGTTTAAATCACATATGCCAATTATTCTCCAGTTATTTCTTATCATACCTAGCAATCTTGTTAATGCTAGATGCTGGACAGAATCCATTTTACTCTTTGACAAATGTTATGAGGCTGCAAGGGAAAAAAATGGAACCTGAGTTTTGTCAGATGTCTGGTGAGGCTCATACAAAATATAAGGATGGGCTTTGTAGAATGAGATTTTACCTCTCTTCTGGGCCAGTTCTGTGCCCTGGCTACAGCTGACCTTTTGTTTCCTCCTTCACAATCAAAGGCAAAACTGATTGTAGATTTGGGTCATTGAGTGCCAGCTGGTGAAAAAAAATTGATGAAAATATCATGATTATAGTGATCATTAAGGAAGGGAAGGTCAATAGGGGGTGGTGGAAGCCCAGAATAGAATCAACCATTCTTACAGTTCCTTCACTCACTGCAGATAAAAGTCTGGCTGTACCTTAGCTCATCTAAGTGGGAGCATGATGGAAAATAGCTCTCCTCAGTTTCTGATGTGGGGTGAAGGCAGTGGTGTCTTAAATGGACAGAGGGATCAGCCAGAAGCTTCATGGCCTTTTCATTCTCCTTTCCAGTGTTGTATAATGGTCTCCAGCACTTGAGTTGAACCAAAAGAGTCATAAAAGCTCAGAAATGTAGAAACCCAGGAAAGCTCAGAAGAGGGAAGGTTTAAAATTCTGTTAAGACACAACTCCTGAGACTCCCAGAAAAATTATCATGTCATTAAGTTTGTACAGGTGATATCCCAGCCTCTTGTACCTACCTAGTGGAGTTTGCTTCTCAGTTTTCTGGAGAGAAAATGCTGTCCAAGGCTTCATGCTCTAAATTCTCTTTGAAGCCAAAATGCCAACAAGAAGGACCTTGACACATGAAAAAATAAGAATACATATATTTCAGTCAGTGGAATTGTTCTGATTTCGCTGCGTTAACTATGGATATTTGGGATTTTTTCCTGTCCTGAGTTGGAGCAAATTGTTTATTTTAAAAAGAATTACACATAAACCCCAGATTTGGGTCAGGCTAATCTGTTTTGACTTGAACTCTCTTAAGAGATAAATTGAAATTTCTAGTACAAAATCACCCTGTCCAAATTTCTAAACCGTTGAGATACTTGTGTGGTTTAACCATGACAATGTCCTGAATGTGAGATGGAAATGTTATTTACACTAGGCACTAGTTTCAATGAGAGAGCATTTTCAAAACTTTATTTTTTTGTTTGAGATACTTCTGGCTGGTTAAATCATGTAATTTTTGAATGAAAGGATATCTCTGTCCTTTTTAGATTAATGATATTTACAAAATTGTGAGATGTCTAAATACTGTAACACTTCTGGGCCACATCTAGGTGTTGATGAAAACAGCTCTACTGTGCAGCAAGAAATGTTTTTCATCACCTCTAAAATGACTTTGTCTCAGAAGCATTGACTTCCAGCCTAATCACTTTAGAATGGTCTTCAACTGCACTTGAATTATCTGCACATTTTGCAATTCCTTAGTCTCTTCCTATTTTTCTCACAGAGATTTTTTCATAATTATTTCTCTTGTTTTTATGATTTTGAAACACTTGATCTTCAGTAGTTTGCACTAATGTTCTCTTTCAGTCTGAAACACTGGAATCCTGAACCCCAAAATGGTATTTGTACCCTCTGTTTACAGTTGCTTTAGTATGTGCATAGTTCTTCTTCCAGTGTGGGCACTGTCACAGGTACCCTTCCTGGCAGCTCTAGGTGTGCACCTTGACAGCTGAAATCGTGCTCTGATCAACACTGATCTCTCCAGCCTATTAGCCAAGTCTGCTAGGTTCTAGTTTTAATTTGTAAATCCTTTCCTGACCCTGAGATCTAGGTCAGTGATGTCAAACTTCATTTGGTGACTTAAGTGGGCACCAGTGGCCGTGAGCTACAGTACTGCTGAAAATTAAACTTAGCACCCCACACTAAAGTGTTCAGTATATCTGTCATACTGTGAGACAATTGCTGCTATTTTATTTTGTCATTACTGTAGGTAATTAGATATGGCATCAAAGCTCTCTTGATCTCTAGCTATTCAATTTTAATCACAAGGAGACTCAAAAATGGTACATCTCTTTTGGGCCCCTAGTGCAAGTGAAAATACCCTCCTGGAAGTTCAAAGGACAAATTATTTTACTCCTAGGTTCCCCAACCAGTGAGGGTATACACTGTGTACTGTACAGGAACTCCTTGCTTTACAGCTCCTCTACCATAACTTTAATTAAAGTACATATGAATTAGAGATGCCTCTAATTCCAGTTAGAGGTTGGAATATGTGAGTGAGTAAGCAGCAGTGGTTTATAGTCCCCTTGTTTCTTCCCTTAATACTTGGGTCTGGAATCTCTGTGGTACAATGTGCCAGTTTTTCTACTGTCTCCTAAACACATGAATATTCAGTCCAAGATCTTCTGCTACATGTCTGGTGCTTCTTCTAACATGTTTCCTTTGGGGTTTTTTATGCTGCTGAACCTAAATCAGCCTAGGCTCCTGGGACTTCATCTCCCCATATGAATTCTTACTTCAGCATTTTGTGCTCCTATTGCCTGGTCCTACCAATTCACACCTTAAACCTAGGCTTTCTTGTGTACACCTATAATCCTTTACTGTAAAATATACTTTGGGTTGTCAAGATAAATACTTATTTCAATGCCAAAATGTTGACTTTGAATTCTTTCTATTAAACCTTTAAAGTCTGACATTGGCTCTGTCCAGCTATGCAGGCTTTGTGGCTGCTACTTCTGTGCAGATCAACTGTTTTCTATCTTCTATTCTTCCATGCTGAAATCTGTTGCAACTGTTCTGTTTCGTTGAAGTGTGTCACATACTGAGGGCAGGTTCAAACCTGAGGGACTGTGAAGTGAAAAGTCTCATATTGTCAGTCTCCTTAGGCTGCTGTGTGTTTTGTCTGGGGCTGGTTTGCAGTTCTTTCCATCTGACACCAGTTCTCAAAGGCTTTATGCTAGGAAAAGCAGAAGAGAGAATTATTTTCTATTTATAACATCTGAAGAAGGGGAAAAACATTTACATCTGTGAGGGTTTTAGAAATTTATCATGCGTTGTAGGTGTAGTTCAAATGATAATGCTGCCTATATATTCTAACACAAAATTCAAAAAAGAGTACTTTCTTCCAGACTGGACTCTTTTTTTTCCTCAAAGCGAGAGAGTAGCTATTACAGAGGACTGAATTTGTAACGTTCATCTTCCTTACATAAGTAATTTTTCAAAGAATAGAATATTAATGGGACATCAGAAGATCCCTGTTTAGGTAGGGAGGAAAAAGGGAAGCAAATCTGAGAAATTTCAGTTTTCTGCTCCAAATGTCAGTGCAACTCTGCATTACAATTCAGCACACACCATTCATACCTAAAAGCCTCTGCTCTGAGGTTCTACAGTTTTCATCAAATGCCTAGACAGCATCATAACCCTCTGCAAGCTTGCAGTGAATAGGCTGGCAATGGTTCAAATGCCAGCAAAAGCACTTGCACAAACACAAAATGTTAGCTTTTTCGTCTCTTTATTTTCTGCCAGACGCAATTCAGCAGCATTCCAGATGACGTGCCTTCTGTTAAGTAAGGGGAAGGGAGTGATGAATGCCTTCAGAAGGGAAATGGTGATGCTGTGGCACTGCTTAAGCATGGTCTTTTTCTCTGGTTGGTTCCAACCCCAGCTGGTCCTGCTTAGCTGCCTGATTTGAATGATCAATGATGATCAAGCCCATCCTGTTTGCTCAGCCTCAAGGCCTTTTAAGATGAACCCAAAATTACTCCAGTGATCTGAGGAGGTAAAGGAGTGCTGGGAAAAGGGTGGAGTAAAGGGGAAAAACCACTATTACCACAGCTAAATATGTACCATCTCTTCATGCTGCATCAAATTACACTGTAGGATGTTTTTTGTTAAAACTTTTTAAATAGTATGGGGTTTTATTTGCCTTTGTCATCTAGGCCCCCTCTGTAACTAGAAAATGAGCTGTGGTGCTGACATAGTTGTGGGGACATTTTTGGCTTTCTGTGTGGTCAAAGGGTACATCAGTGTAAGGAGGAAAGAAAAACAGCTCCTATTCAAATTTCTTCCAGAAGCAGCAGAGGAAAGACAGATTTATCTCTGATAAAGTTGTTGATGGATGTCCCAACTATTTAAGTCCTATTTTTAAAAGCATAGAAAGAAATTTTTTTTCTGAATAATACCTATTAGAGAGGGTTTTTATGCCACTTCCTTTTCTGTTCTTTGTCCAGCAGGAGTGAGAAGGGGCTGAAGAGCACTAGTGTCCTAGGAACTGTTGATTGTCCTCTAAAAATGACAGCAGACACCAGTTAGAGTGACCTGGCATTTCATCAAGGGACGTGTAAAATTTCACTACAGGCAAAAAGGAAAAGCTATTAAATATACCTTAGCCTGCCTATTTTTCTCATTCCCTGTAAACAGGTCCTGTAGAGCCCTGAAGAAAATGGGGTGGTAATATGAATGTAGAAAGACTAAGAGCAAATGTTCAATCACACCCTAATCAAAATAATTTATTTAAAAAATAGCATTTAAACCCAATCTTATTACATTTTCGTGTAGGAAAGGCCACTGTAGGTGACACACAAGGTCTGTCTGAATTTAAAGGCCTTGGTCTTAGACGATGCATGACTGCTGTGTGTTCATGCTACTTCACAGCTAGGAGCCATCTGTGGACAGTGTCCTTCCTGCTGTTGCCAGCACAGCCTTTGTCCCTGATGCTAGGCAGTGTTCCTGGCAAGCACAGGCACTTGGACCATTGCTGCTGTGGAAATAAAGGGTAGAAATTAGGTGTTACATGCAAAACAAACTCTGAGGTGACTGGGGAAGGTGTAAGAGTCACAGAAATGGTGAATGAGGAGTGATTGCTCAGTGTCTCTCAACAGGGCAACAAATGTGACTCCCTGGTGGCAGATCAAAACAAGTATGAGGCACATCCTCAGCACACACTTAGCGTGCTCCAGGAGGTGCTGCAATTTGCATGGTCACAGAAGTGATTGGATCAGTTTGAGAAGGAAAGTCTCTTCAGGGATTTTTAAATGCAAAAATCCTGGGCAGCCTATAAGGTCTCTGCTGAACAGAAAGGAAGTGGTGCAGCAGAAGCATCCCTACTTGGGCAGTTCAGTTCCTAAGGCTGTGATGTTTCTCCAGGTGGGCAGAAGACACTGGGTTGAGCAGACCTTGGGCTCATATGCTCTTCTCACAAAACCTTGTATGAGACAGAAAGAAGATACAGAAGATGGGGTATTTGGGATGTGTTTTTCTTTGGAGAAGAGGAAACAGCAGAGATAACTGCCTTCTATGGTCAAAGTCTGTGCTGTTAATTGCTATTTGATTTCTTTCGTAATGACTTAAGCAATAGGTTTGTGCTAACCTTATTATTTTTATTTTATATTTTTATATATAAAAGATTTCTTTAGGTGATGATAATTTGGTTTAAGGAAAAGCTTTTTTTTTTTTTTGGAAGTGTTAGATTGTCCTATGTATGTTTGAATACATATATGTATTGTATGTATATTTACATGAACTTGAAAAAATCAGTTGGTTTTAGCAACCCTGCCATAGTGGTAGCAGCATCAGGCACATCTGTTCATGAGAACTTCTTTTCCTTGAAGTGTGATGTTTGCATAAGCTGAAGGGTGGAAAGGTAAAACTCTAACAACTTGAGTCTTATTTTATCGTCAGATAAGTTATTCTGAAAATTCAGGGAATAACACAATATCCACCATCAGGCTTTGTATAAGCTACTTGTGCTTGCAAAAACAAGGCAAGTATCCTAAGTGTAGCTACCCTATGAAAGCAGATTATTTGCAAAGGAAGCAGGGATGAAGAATGCTGCAGCTAATGTAAATCTCAATTCACTAGGGAAAAAACCAAAGCACAACAGACAAGGAAAAGAGGTATGTTAATGAGGTGACAGCAGATATTGAGGTCAACACTCCAGACTTTTCCTCTGAATAAGAGCAGAAGCTGCTTTCGAAGGACACTTGAGTAAAGAAGAGGGACTTCACTTTCAGATACTGCAACTTGTATTTGAATGGCATTTGTGGACTTAAGTGCCTAGCTTTGAATATTCACATTTGAAGACTGTACTTTCTTTGTTCCCAAGCTCATTGTACTAAGAGTTAACAATAGGATCTCACCAATTATTTTTTTGTTTGCATTAGACCTTGAATAGAAAAGCTTAAAAACTGGGGTGGAAGAGGGAATGCATTTTGTAGTTGTGTGATTTACAATAGTGGTCGGTTTCATCACTATGTGAAGAAAGAGAAAAATGTGAGAAGCAGCAAGAATAGATCATCATAACAACAGCAACAATGTTTTTATCATTTTGGACTTGTCACTCTTTGAATGATTAGATACTTGGCCAATATATAATTGGTGGTGCATTTCAAAAATGAGTGAATAGATTCAATGCTTTTACATGCGAGCAAAAATTGTTAAAGATATTCCATAGCTTTTTGAGTTTTGAGGAATTATCCAAACAGTATTGGATTTTTTTTTCATTCCACATTTCTTTTGATGTCAGGATTTTTTTTTTTTTTTACCTAACCTTCAAACCATCTCTGTGATGCTACTGTAATTAATTTATGCTTCTTTTGCCATTTACTGGCTAGTCTGGAGATATGAAGAGGTTAATAGTTAAGATATTCCTTCCTATTTTTACTTTCTACTTCCTTTCTTCATCCCTGTTTCATACTGCTAAGAGGAGTGCTAATATTAAAAATAGATGAGATGTTGTTTTATAATTGGTAATTTAGCTCCCCTTGTTATTAGCTGAATATTAACCTCTTTGATAATGCTGCTTGCTCTTTTTGTAACACATCTTCACCAGTACTGGATGCTCTGTCAGACAGACCCAGGGGCTTTGACGTTGCCTGCTTCACTGTATCATATCTGCATCCTGTAGATAGTCCAGACCCATGTCCTTGAATAACCTGTGTTCTCCTGAGAATGGTCTTATCAGATCCAAGCCCTCTCTCTCTGATGAGGGTCAGTAAGGTCTAACAGAAGGCATGGGAGCAGGCCTGGCATTTATTAATATTTTCTTAGAATTCTCTCCCAGGCAGAGGAATTAGGGACTTGGGGGCATCCTGAACCAAGAAGGGGTGATTTGTATTACTAGCCCCCAGCAGCATTTTCTTCTGTAATTGTGTCCAGGCTTTTAGTGACCAGTGGAGAGGTATCCATAATGTTCTGTGGCAAGGAAAATAACTTCACGTTATTTCAAGAAACACCTTGGGTTTAAGACTCCTACCTCTGAGTTTCTCTTCATGCTGTGCCCCTAACTGCTCCATAGCTCTTTATTTGGGGGGGTGATAATAATTTGGGTTTTATACTTGCTATCCACAGCTGTATATATCTTTAGTGTACCTGCCCTTAGTTACCTCTTTCCTAATTCTGCCTTCACTTCAATCTGTTCTGTGAACAATGAGATCATCAGTCTTAATGGTTTACATCTGAATCTTTTCCAAAGGGGAGGAAAAATCTCATCCTGTTGGTTGCAAATACTGGAAGGCTGTTGCAGAGAGTAAAGCAGGTGTTACCTCTGCTCTAAATGCTTGGGTGGTGTCACTCTCTCAAGCTGCTGCAGCAGGGTATGGAGCCACTATTCCCCAGGCACCAGGGCTGGTGCTTGAAGGAATAACTGGAATTTTCACTTGTTTTGGATCTTATCTTTCGCTTGTTTTTTCCCTTCAGAAGAAATTAGTGCTCAAAATTTTCTTGAAAGAAAGGGCTCAACAGCTCTGAAAATCAGGCTATTAATGCTGGATAGCTGGGGCCTCTGAACATTACCTTTCGGCAGGGTTTCCCTGCTGTTCTGTTTTTGTGAAACATATATCCTGGAGTCTTTTTTTTTCATGTATTGATAGAAGTGATTCCCAGAATGGCAGGGAATCAAGATACTTTGGTTTTGCTTGTGCAATAGTTGCTGCTACTTTAGAAATGCTGAACTGAGCAGCCAGAGACATTAGGTATAGAAATATGACATTAAGAAACAGGTAATGCTTTTCCAAAAGAGATGACTGTCTTCTTTTGGACTGATCAGTACTGATAATTGTAGAAATAGGCTCCCCTGGAACTAGAGGCAGACTGAGGTTCTACTTCTTTATTAACCTGGTTTGATGCAAAAAGGACTCCAAAGAATAAAATCCTTCAGCAGATTGCCCTTATTGATATTCTATTAAGATAATAAGAGGTGCAGTGCTGTTTATTTAACTGCCTTCTACTTTCATGTTTCCCAGGGAGCATGAGTAGATGTAGAGACCTTTACTTGGAAAGGGCAGATGACTGGCTGTCCTTCAGGAGAAGGTATAGAAGAATTCCCTTCAATGATCTGTGTTTGCACTGTGTGCAACTGAAATTTCAGCTCTGCCCTTGAAATGCAGATTAAGCAATGCTGCCAACTTATATTCTTTTGTCAAACCTTTCACTGGCTTTGGAGGCTGTACACAGCTTACAATGTACATCCTATGCCAGGGTTACTGTGTCTAGGTGCTTGGTTGTGGGGTTTGATTTCCTGTTGAGCAGATGATGCAGTTAAGGTACTTGTTTGCCTGCTCCTAAGATAACATGATTTCTTGTATTTGCTCTTTTGAATATTCCAAATTTTTATCATTGGTGGGGAATTTGCTGACTGTGAAATAAAAATACTCTTGCGTGGGAAGTGTAGGGGATGATATCATTCTACAAAGCATTATTCTCTTCCTTTCCTGCAGTGCTCTGCCTTTTAAGCAGTCAGCTTGTTCTTTCTGGCCTCTTTCCACATAGTTTGCTCTTTTCTATCCAAACAGCATTTTGACAATGAAGGTGTAGGCATGTCTGCTTACATATTGTATCTCAGGCAACGTGCTTGTCATTGAGAGAAGTTACCTGGTTTAATACAAATGTGCTTGCCTCTTCCCTTACATTTAAGGATTTACTTTTCCAGGGCCAGCTAGAGCAGTGGCTGCTATGGAGATGTGACAGCATCTAAAAACATAATTTGAGACATTCCTAAGGAATGGGCAGGCTTTTGGGTATATCAGCCCAGTTCACCACCACCCTGGGGAAGGTGCTCTGAACTTTCTTTACTTTGTCTTTTTTTTTTTTAAAATTTCCCTGTTGTGTATTTTAAAATGGGCCAGTAGAGCCTTCACAAACTTCAAAGCTGTGGAATTTCCTTTTTCCCATCTCTCTGGCCTGACTTTTGATTCTGGAGTGGAATTGCACCTGTAGAAGTTTTTGCCTTCTAGAGGTAGAAGGGCTACCATATTTGATCTCACATTGCACGTGGTGTATATTTGCTGATCCTGTGTAGTAAAATGTTGGTGTTGGGTGGCAAAAGTGATGTGTGAGGACTGAGGTGTGTGGTGAAGGTTACAGTGTTATCCATCATTATAGAATCCGCTTGATACATCCACTATTTTCGAGACTTGTATTAGAATAGATATGCTAGGAAGAAAGACCATATTGATCTCTTGGTGATGTATCCTATGCAGTGGTTCCAGTAGGATAGAGAATGCCATTTAGCAAAACCTGGGAACAACTGCTGAGTTGTGGTTGTGTGTGAAATTCATTTGTAGCTTTCATGGATGGAGTTTTCTTTTGGCTGGCAGCAAAGTGCTTGTTGATGTGTCTTTTTGAAAAGGCACTTTGGATCTCCTTTTTTTTTAACCTTCTTTCAGACATTTTGATATTAAGGAGATATAGCTCTTATGTAGTCAGTTCCGTAGCATTTAAGGACAGACTTTTTTGGAGAGGAGATAGAGCACGTTCTGAAAACTGAGGTTTGTTTTTTTTTAATGACACTTTTTTAGAAGAAAACATGTTATAAGTCAACTGAAAATAAGACTCAATTTGAAAAAAGGATAAATCAGCGACCGATTAAGACTTGCATTCTGCGGTAGCTTGGAACGTTTCGGATCTGAGTCAGAAGTATAGAGAAGAAAAACTGCTAGGGTTTGTACCCATCTGTACAAGGTATACTAAAGCATTTCCTTTAATGTCAGAAGGAAATTGGGATGTCTTTTTTGTTGTTGTTCTTTTGCTTTGCTCCTAATGAATTATCCTTCCTGTATATGCCATAATTGTGCACTAGGCTCCTTGTCAATCTTTAGGAGAAAACCTTGGGCAAGATCTGATGCATCTGTTTAGCCGAAAAGCACCCCTTTAAAAAACTGAAAGAAAATCCAAAATTAAATAAGAGGAAAGTAATTTGTGATGGAGGTGTGTGTTCCTCCCAATTTTTCCACTCCGCCTTTTTCCTCCCCTTCCATTTGGCTAATCTGTCTGTTTTGAGGGGGGAAAAAAACATTCTTGCTGAATGGCTTGGACTACACATGTGAGCTCTCCCTTTGAATCTGGATGCTGAATTTCATTCTCTCTACCTACCAGTATCCTAACAATACAACATGCAATTTTTGCCCTCAACTGAGTGCCTAGAGAAATTGAGGTTGGAGAAGACTCCCAAGATTACTGAGTCTAACTGCTGACCTAACACAGTGGTGTTAACTGTTAAGCCAAATCTCCAAATGCAACATCCACATGCCTTTTGAACACTTCTAGGGATGGCAATTCTATCACTTCCCTGGGCAGCTCATTCCAATATTTGTCCACCCTTTCAGAGAAGAAAATTTTCCTCATGTCTGATCTTAACCTCCCCTTGAAGCACAGCATGAGGCCATTTTCTCATATCATGTCATCCAGAAGGAGACATCAACAGCCACCTCCCTGTACCCTCCTTTCAGGTAGTTGTTGAGAACGATTAGTTCCCCTCTGAGGAAATGTTCTCCAAGGTGCAGGGAGAGAGTTGATGGTGTAACTTTCCATGACCTTCTTTAAAATAAGTTGTCTTGTAGGATCGAATTGTCAAGAGATGTGGGAGAAATGAGAGTCCTTGACACCACTGATATCTAGTGAAGTCTGGCCAAGAGTATTTGGTCTCTTGATGCCTGTTTCTCTCTGACTCAGTCTTGTGTGGCAGGACTCTTGTGACAGTGACACCTCCCCTCCATGCCCTTACTCTGTTGAATCCTGAGATCTGCAGGGTTGCACAGCTACTTGCCTCAGTAACTCTGCTGGGGTGTAGACCCAGAACAAAGCCTACAGTGGGAAACCAGGGGCTAGAAACTGATAGGATTGCTCTGCAGGGTAGTGATTTTTAAAAATTATTGTTATTCATAATTGAAACATTTGGTCAATCTTTTTCTTGCAATGCTCAAGTGTTGTGTAGCTTTTCAGCTCTTAAGAGACTTAATTTTCACTCAGTTTGTCTGCACTTATCTTCCTTGGTTTGGATTTATTGCAGGATTGACTGAGGAAGTTATATCGATTCAAAGCCACTGTCTGTTTTTTAAAGCATTTCCATTGGGAAAAAAATTCTACTTGCTTTATCTAACAGCCTAACAAAAAAGGCCTTTGCTTCTGTTAACAAATACATACATGTATATGTATGTATGTATATATATTTGCTTAATTTATGTATATGTGCATGTATTATATATATTTTCTTAATTTACCTCATTATAGAAGAAATAAAAACAGCCTGGAAGGTACTAATAACTGGCAGCTGGAGATGATAAAACAGTCTGGAAGGTACTAATAACTGGCAGCTGGAGATGATAGATTGCTCTATAGAGCTTGAAAAATAACCCTTTGATGACTTCGAGAGAAGTAAAAAAGCTGTTTTACCAGTAGTGAAAAGAGCTGTGAATAAAGACAGTCTAAGGTGGTAGGTACTACAGCAGTTTTATTCACGATATAAGTACTGAGGAGTATCCTTGGCTGCAATAGCAGGGCATGGATTTATGATTTCAGACTGTGCATGTAGACAGAGCAAGTGTGATTTTTGCCTTGACAGGAGCTGAAGTAGTTCTTTCAAACAGAGTTTGTACGAGACTCTTGAGGTTTCTGAGGTAGGAAGCTGCCAAGCCTTTGCTTCAGCTGTATTTGAACGATGGGTGGATGTTTTGAGCATGTTTACAGTTAATAAACTGATTTTCAGATGTTAATTTGTTTTCAGTGATTGAACTGTGTTCTAATGGATGTAGAGGTTTGAACATCAGCCAACTGCTTGGGCCAGCAGCCACAGACATCTTGGATTATGTGGATGCTGATGTGGGACAGTCCATGTTATGAATCGGCAGACAGGGGAGTCTTGCGGTGTTTTTGGTGGGTGTGATGAGCCCAGAGCAGGCTGTGCCTCCTCAGGTGTGTGGTGTGCAGTGTGCTGGGGTCCTGTGCTCCATCAGACACCTGTGGTGTGGCAGGATGGCTCCTGGGGACATCTTTTTTGCTGTGGCCAGTTCCTCTCCTCTCTACGGCAGAAGCGAGACCTGGAGTACAGCTGCAGACAGCTGATAAGTGAACAGGAGGTGTCATGGAGCATGAGACTTGGTGAGTTCAATAAGTGCCTTTTCACAGGCAAACAAAGCAAGCTCCCGTTTAAACTTTTGCTACTCATAACCTTTCTAATGCAAAACATGCCATGGCTTTGCTTAACACGTGATGCAGCATTAAGTTGTTACAACTTCATTAAGGTTGATCTTTGATGTTTTACCTTTTGATAACATCTTTGAGTAATTTTTTAAAAGTTATTTTAGAAGTGTGGAAATGAAGCTTGGAGTGACAGTGAAGCAAAGTTGGAAACCTTTCTAACTTTAATGGAATAAGCTGCAGTGAGAGACTAAGGCATGGCAGGTCAGAGAAACCAAAGTGAGAAATAGCAAGGGTTTCTCTCAAGGATCAGGAAGTAAAGTCACACTCAGTAATTTAGGAAGAGAGCTGTTGAATAGCTTAAAAGTAAGAGGAGAGCCTCCCCTTGCCTTGGGTCAGAAAAGGGAGTGTGACTTTTGGCTCCCGAGACCCCAATTCTCAGTTGTTCTCTTTGAACCAGAATGTAAGGTAACAAGAAAGAAACATAGCTGCAATCCACCTTTGTGTGCTGGGACAACTGACAGCTCTTATGTATAATATTAGAGCAACATCAGAGTATCCTGAAATTGCACCGTGCTTTTGCAATTTATGCCAGCCATAGAGGGACCATAGAGCAGGGTTCTTATAGATTGTGTGTTCTCCTTTGCTACTCTGCCTTTGGTCTGCTCCCAGTTCATCTCATTCTCAGGATGGTGTTTCTAACTCCTTTGCATCTTCTTTAACTCCAGCCAGATGGAGAAAATGAACTCAACAAGCTCAAGAGCTCTTAAGTTTAGAAGCTCAAGAGCTGTCCATCTCCAAGAGCATGAAATCAAGCAGGAGGTGGCAGGATGCCTACTTGGGTGAGCAAGGAGCTCCTGACAAAACTTAGGTACAGAAAGAAGGATGCAAGAAGCAGGAGCAGGGTAAGGTAGCCAAGGTAGAGTAACTGACCAATCTGCCAAGGATGGGATTAGGAAAAACAAAGTCCACCTGGAGGTGAGTCTGGTGAGGGGTTGCAAAGAGTGACATAAAAATCTTCTACTAGTACATCAGCATCAAAAAAGAAGCTGAGGGAAAACAGACCTGCCACTGAACAGGGCAGAGGCTCTGGTGAGAAATGGCACTTAAAGTGCTGAAGGTACTTGATATCTTCTTCAGCTTGGTCTTTAATGATAAAATTTACCTTTCAGGAACCCCAGGTTCTTGAGACTAGAAGAAAATTCTATAGCTAGGAAGACAGGTGGTGGATCAGGTTCGGGAGTGTTTAAGCTGGTCATGTACATGTCCTTAGAACAGGATGCCCCCATGTATGCTGAGAGGGCTGAGTGATGTGACAGCATTTAAAAAGTCCCAGTGATCAGGAGATGACTGAGGACTGGAAGATAGCAAATATCACACCCTACTAGAAGGGCAAGAAAGAAGATCCAGGGAACTATGGACAGATCAGCTTTACCTCCATCCTTGGGGAACAATGGAATAACTATTCCTGGAGTCTGTTTCTAGGTCTATGAATGGCAAGAGGGTGAAGAGAAGTAATCAGCATGGATTTATGAAGGGGAAGTGACAGCCTTTTGTGAAGAAATGAGAGGCTCAGTGGACGAGAAGTAGATGTTATTTAATTTGTCTCTAGAAAGATATTTGGGAGTGTTCTCATGGAAACGGATGATCATAGAATCATAGGATGTCAAGAGTTGGAAGGGCCCTTAAAGATGATCTAGTGCCAACCCCCTCTGCCAGGGGCAGGAACACCTCCCACTAAACCAGGTGGCTCAGGGCCTTATCCAACCCTGCCTTGAAATGATGTTGCAGGATATACAACTGGACAGAGAGGTGGATTGAAAACCAGCTGAACTGCTGGGCTCAGATTGTTGTGATCAGAGGCACAAAATGTAGCGAGAAGCCAATTGCTAATGAAGTACCCCAAGTGTTGATGTTAGGTCCAAAGCTGTTTATCTTCTTCATTAGTGATCTGGATGATGAGGGCTTGGACTTCTCCACATTTGCAGATGATACAAACCTCAAAAGAGTGGTTGATATGCCAGAGGCTTGAGTTGCCACTTGGGGTGACCTAGACAGGCTAGAGGATTGAGCAGAGAGGGAAGATAGGAAACAAAGTGAAGTGCAAATTCCTGTATGCAAGGAACCTCATGCTTGAGTACAGAAGCTTTTCTTTCACCATGCACATAAACTCATCTAAATCTGTGCCTAAAGCTGCTCTTTCTCTTCAGCTGCATACTGTGGCTACTTGATTCCAGTTAATGAGGTCTACTAGGCTGTAAGTAAGATTAATATGGAGATACACTCACAGCTATGGAATTGTCTAACTCAGATTGAACTTCTTTTAAAAGGTTTAGTGATCCATAATTGCATTCTTCAGTAATTGTGTTACAGCATATTTTTTACATTGATCATTTTAGTTGTGCTTCAATTGTTTTTTAATTGATCACAAAGAAACTGACTGCTTTTTGGCTGCTCGTCTTTAGAGTTGAACATGAAATGATCAAACATGGTTGGTGAAAATATCAGAATAATTTATATTATTCTGGCAAAAAATGTCTGTAAAGTGAGCACTTCCACACTTAAACTTCTTCAAAATTGGAAATCTTGGTCAGTTGCAAAAGAAAAAAATGGGTCTTTTGGGGGCTGCAAAATTGGAAATATCTCAGGAAAGAAAAATGTGATCTCAGTAAAGATGAAAAAAGATCTCTGTAAGTATCAAGAGAGTATTGTGCAGGAGAGAAGGTATTGATCCTTGGTTAAGTGAATTTAGCTTATACCCTTGTTCTATCCTTGTTCTACTTAATGTAACCTATAGAAAATCCTTGGGATCATCAGTTTTGATAAGTAGTAATAGTTTTTTCACTTAAAAATTAAAAAGTAAATTTAAAAATAGCCACTTCCTCTCTCTTTGGCATAATAAACTGAGTCATGTGACCAGTGACAGGACCTGAGGGAATGGCTTGAAGTTGTGTCAGGGAGGTTTAGGCTGGATATTAAAAAACATTTTTCACCCAGAGGGTGGCTGGGCACTGGAGCAGGCTCCCCAGGAAGTGGTTACAGCACCAAGCCTGACAGAGCTCGAGAAGCTTTTGGACAATGCTTTCAGGTGCATGGTGTGATTCCTGGGGTGTTCTGTGCAGGGCCAGGAGTTGGACTTGAAAGATCGTTGTGGGTCCCTTCCAACTCAGGATATTCTAGGATATATTGACATGAATATTTGAAGAGGAAAAAAATTAAAATTGTCATATTTCTAATTAATCCTTCCTTGTCCCTTTCTCCCTCTGTCCTCACATGTGTTAATAGCAAACATGAAAAAAACAATGTGATTCCTTACCCTTTTCTCTCCAAAATTTTTGTCATCTCTTAGCTGGATACAGAAAGAACATAATCATGATGAAGAAATGTTGAGCTTGTCAGAATGGAAAGTGAGTTGCTAGCTTGTAACTCACCAAGCTGCTTTATTCCTCCTTCCCCTTTTCTTGTCTCCTAACATACCTCTTTTGCTCTGATAACATTAAATTTATTGTTATACTTGGAAAAGGAAGGCAAAACAGGGTGCTGGTTTGTATGCATACTATATATGCAGTGAGTCCATTGAAGGCATCAAGACTGCAGGAGCTGAAAATTGAGGCAATTTTGCAGAAATCCTAAGAAAAGGCTTCTTATAATCTTTAGATTTAGTCTGACCTCTCGTGTAGGACAGACTTATGATTTCACAAAATCACTTTAGCTTCACAGCCATGATTTCAGCTTGGGTTAGTGTAGCCTATACCAACCTTAGGCATCAGTTTTTCCACCAGGGAAAATGCACAAGATCTGAAGAAAGGAGCATGGCCTAATGTCTGATGTGTGTGGTGGTATCTGATGAGGCAGGAGATGCAGGTTCTGCTGGACAACTGGCTGGTTAGTAAACTTTTTTTACGGATGGCGTGCTACCTCTTTTCTTGCAATCCTTTGCAGCAGCAGTACCTGGTCAGCAAATAAACTCACCAGTTAAACTGGTGAGTGAAGTCACGAGCTGCTGGGAAAGTTCAGGTCAAGTCATGAGAGGTGCATGACAATCTTGCCATCTCCTACCTTGCTCTTGATATGCAACACTTAACTTGTGTATATATTTTCTAGGGTCTTAATAAGACATTTACCATTCCTAAGGAAAAGAAAATGTGTGGTGGCTAATCTGATGGAGTTGTGGAAGCTCTGGAAAAAGATCTGAGGCAGAGTGGAATTCAAGCTATTTGTACTGGATACTCTTCATGATGAGTTTGCTTTAGTTTTTGAATCTTTTCCTGTATCTGTGATCAGTTGTGTTCAAATTTACATGGTGTTTCAGTATGTACAAGCAGGCTGCTGCAAGCAGATTATTTTCCACGAGTGGTGATGTATGGCTTGCTGTCTACTTGTTGCTTGGGTTTGCAATGTCAGAGTTAACTTCTCAGAAAGGATGAAACAAACAAACAAAAGGTAGGAGATGTGTGTTTAGGTATCTACTCCCATCCCTTGCTGAAGCAGCAAGAAGTCTTCAGGTTTTGCTTGCTCTGTGGAACTTGTTCCCCTGTCACTTCTAATATTGTTCTTCACACATAGCTAAGGGCCTAATGTTGCTGACACAAGTCTACTTGTTTAATTTTATCCGACTGACTGTGCCACTTAGTGTGCTTAGTCATCTGCTAAAAATCCTTTTGTTAAGATTGAGAACCAAACACAATACTGAGTATTTGATCCTACCTACTTATGCATGGCTAACATACTTTGCTTTTATGTTTAGCTTGCTGCTACAAAAATGATGAAATATTTATTCAGCTGTTAAAGATCAGAATTTGTATTCTCTCATGATTAAATGATCTGCAAAGGATGTTCTTTAGAGAAGGAGAAAGGCTCTGGCATTCTTCAGCACCACTGTCAGGAGCAGGTACTATGCTGAGGTGGGATATGTATTGTTATTTTGACAGGCTAGGCTTTTTTGCTTAAAGGCACTCCGGTAAAGCCTTTGAATTTTGGCATGCCTTTTGGTGTCACACGTGACTTTCTGTGGTCAGCCTGACTCCTGATCATCTGTCAAATGTTGTTGGCTCATGCAGTGGCCTACTCTGCAGCCTGTCTTTTTGTGTTAGGTTTTGTAGGATTTAAATCAACATGGCTGATATTAAAATGATCTGCAGCAAGTGCAGTGTTGTATCGCTATAAAAATCAATTACAATCATTATCAGATTTCTAGGACTAACAAGGAGAGAGAATTTTTTTTTTCCCTTTCACCCTTTATGGGGTATGTTGTATCTTTCACCTGGGGATTTTAACCCTGATAACTTAATGGTGGGTATTCTGAGCATTTCACCTGAGAGGTATATTCTTGTACAGATGAAGCCTGCTGAGAAAAATCTTCAATATATTTAGCTTACCACATGATTTTAGAAAACTCTTCTCCTGGAATGAACATTCTTAAAAGCAAGCCTGCTAAGAGGATAGCATCTGTTCATTTAGTTGTCAAGACCTAGAGTGCACTTAGACAAGAGACAGTAAATACTAGAGAAGAGGGAAGAAGAAAATATAATTAAATGACCTCTGCTTTCTTCCTCAAGTCATACACCCACACTCCCTAAAGAAGCACCATTTTCTTGATGCTTCATGATTTTCTTATTTCCGTTAGATTAAACATTTACTGCATGGGTAAGTGAGCCTCAGGCTGAACTTCAGGTTGAAATCTAGTTTCCGTATCATTAAAAATCTCAACCAAATGAATCTGTTTCTGACAATGACACCAGCTGCAAAAAAAAAAAAACCAAAAAACCAAAAACCAAAACCCAAATGGTCATTTTATCAGCTTCATTTTCTGTCAGTGGCTAAAATATGTCTAGGCCTTGAAACCTGAAACAAGTTGAGTTTTTCTGTTAGAGTTCAGTCTTTGCCAATTCTGTGAAATGTAGCTAAATATGCAGCTAAGCAAGAAGCCTGTGGAAAAAGATCTGATCTTCTTCATGCCTTATCAATTTATATTTTAATTTTTGGATAAGTATTTTTAATATTTGGCCTGTTTTTTTTGTTTTGTTTTTTGGGGGTTTTTTGGTTTGTTTGTTTTTGGGTTTTTTTGTTTGGTTTTTTTTTGTTTGTTTGTTTGTTGTTTTTTTGTTTTGTTTTGTTTAACCACTGTTCTTCATTACTTCTCTGTGGGATGGCTCTTCAGGAACAGGCTATCCTAGTCTGCAATGCAATCACTGAGAACACAGTGGTATCATCACTTTATTTTTTTAATGTTAATTTGTGTACAAGCAGAGCATTTTTATCCAAAGGTAGGTTGGTGTCCTTGTCTCAGAGGAATCAGTACATCCCAATGTGCAAAGGAACAGGCAGTGAGCATCATTTATTGTAAGGACTGGCAGGTAACATTAGAGATGTGCATAGAGCAAAGCCTCGTGGTTTTCCTAGCAACAGCTTCAATTGAAATTTTTTAAAAAGTACTGGAATATGTTCAAGAAGGAAAGCTGGGAAGAAATCTCAGAGTTTTAGAAAGCTTTTGACTGTTACCATCAGACTGTAGTTTGTTAGAAAGCCATGGTGTTTGGCATTAACTCGTCCCTGTTAGCATTTGATCTGCATCTCCTGGGCTTTGGGGGGAGCTCACTGATCTTCATTTTAAGGCTGGGGCTAGGTCTTGTGTTCTGTGTAGCAGCAGCAAAATAAGGCACCTGTAGAAGAGTGCAGGTGCTCTTTGAGAGAGGGAGCCAGGCCCCAAGCTCTTCATGAGAGAAAGTCCCATTGCTATGTGCTGTGCATTCAGGTCATTGGGCCCAACCTCTCTTACTTCAGAAGAGAGAAGCCACTTATTAAGGCATTTGAGAAAAAAGAAAAATGGGAAGGAGAAGGGAGCTTGGTACATTGCTATAAGTCATCCTTGCATTTAAGGGCAGACCCTGATCATCTGCCTTTCTCAAAATACTGAAAAGTCCATGTGAATTTGCCTAAGGAAGCAGCTGAGATATCCCAGCTTCTTTTCTGAAAGTCTTCCAGAATATAACAGATACACCTTCAAAAAGCCATAATCAGTATGTTCTCTTTAGGTACTAAAGAATGAAGGTTTCAAATGCAGGATATGGCAGGATATGGAGTACATAGCATGATACTCTTGCATTTTTCAAGCTGTGTGGACTAGGAGGAAAAAATGTGGATGTGAGAACAAGCTGAATTGTGGGAACACAAAGGAGCTTTCCCTAGAGATGTTACCGTTAAGGTGGAACATGTTCAGCCAGAGAGGTAAGCTTGGAGGAGAGTGGATTTCTTTTGGGTAGTGTGGGAGTTTGGCACTGTGCAACTTTATTATGTTATTTAGAGTCCTGAGAATGCTGAAAATGGCCCCTCCTATGCTCCAGGTACTTTTGACATGCATTAGAAATACATGACAAAAATACTCTTAGTGCAGAAGTAAAAATGAATATTTCAAGAAAAATGACAGTAAAATGAATTAAAGGTTGAGAGTTGACATTAATAATGCAGACTGATCTACAGCACCTTCATTTTTCATCTGTAAAATGGAGATAGTGATGCTGACCCAGTTTGTAAATGAACCTTGAGTTCACCTGGTGGAAAGCACCACCAACAGAAGTGGTAAATGGTAGATTTTGGTGTTAGAGGTGTGGTATAATTGTCTTAAACTAGAATTTTATAAGTACAGGGACATCCAGAACCAAAGTTAAAGAAATGCAAATATATGTGATGCTCTCACATCATATAAGAATGCTTCTGCTGAGCAGTGATGCCTTATGGTAGCCATACAATTACAAGCAATATGTTTTTTATGGCCATGGATCAAACTAACCTTTTTAAAGAAAAAGGACTTTTTTTGGACTTGGCTCCTTCTGCTGTGTCACTGTCACTCATTGATTCCCTGTTACAGGCTGTTTCTTGCCACATTCCTCTTTTTCTGCTTCCTACTCCTGAGGCCCTTTAGCCAGCTGCACACCACAGCTGAAACACTTTGTCCTTTCTGCAGTGTTTTGAGCTTATACACCTAGACTGTCTCTGTAATCCTTTTCCTTCTGACTGCTTGTCTTAGCCTTCCTCTGTCAACTCCACCCAATCTCTTCACTGAGGTTCTGATACCCTGAGAAAGTCCCTTTGTCCCAATTTCTTTGCTTGCATACAGTTTTGAGTACTACTTGTCAAAAGTCTCTGTCTGGGTTCCTCACCCATCCTTCCCCTCCACACATAGCCCTCTCTGCTGACATTCCCACCACCCTCCTGACGTGCTAAGTCTGTTTTTTACCTCTTCATTACATCCTGAACTTAGCTTTAGTCTCCACTCTTGTTCCCAGCACTCTGACCTGGGACCTGCAAAGGCTTTTCATTTCACTCTGTCAGTGCTGCCAGAGCTGATTTGCTCTTTGCCCCTTCAGTTTTGCAAAACAATAATAAAGAGAAAACCCTGTGCAAATACCGTCCAAATAGATAACTAGGAAATTATAAAAAATAGGTCACTTAAAAAATGAAGATTACAAATGTTGAACTCTCTAGGAATAGTCACATGTCTAAGACAGGACACTGTACTTCATTTTAGTAATATGTTTTATTGACCTTACTTATGATTTTAAAAAGCAAACCCTTGGCTTCTGATCCTATTCATACATATTTAATTCTAAGTGTGCAGTATATTCCTTTGGATTCTAAGATAAGCAGGTGAATAAGCCTTTCCCGGATCAGAGAATTGGAAGGCAAAAAGCACAGTGTGAAGCTGTGGCAGAAATCTGTGATGAAATAAATGCCAGTGGGTCTGTATTAACATGCTTATTTTTAAGTATTCTCCAAGGTCTCTTGCTTGTATTTGATTCTGATGTGTAGAATGATTATAAAGGAAGTAAAGAAAACAATCTTTTCTCTATATTTTTTGGGTTTTAGATTTTCAAGCTGCTAAAACTCCTAATGCTAGAGGCTGCACCTGCACTGATGGCTTTTATTGTCTCTTTTTATTCATGTGCCTGAGACCAGAACAGGAGTGATCTTACACTAATAGAAAGAGGGTGTTGGGACAAAATTCAGCTAATAATGTAAAGCTGCCTTTCACTGTGGCCATGCAGCAGACATTCTGCAACAACAAATCCACCAGGCTTTCTCCCTTCATGTTGTTACCAGTGTTTGCAGGCTTTTTAGCAGAGGGGATGTTTCTACAAAGGAAAGGAAGAAAGGTTATATGACTTCTTTTGTCTAACATGCAACTTTGGTAAAATGTTATATGTAGCTTTTGTAACTTTGAATCTATGGGGGTTTGAGGAGTAAGTTACTCTGTTTTTTGATGAAGCTATTTGACAGATTAAGAAATAAAGTGCTAAAGTAATCTTGAGTCTGAAAACAAAGACAGAAATAGAGTAGATGTCATTTTGCAAATGGGGAGTAAAAAGGTTTTTGTGTTTGCCAGCATGCACAGTTTAAAATAATTTCAGTGCATCAGGAAATGAGCTTTAAATGATTCTAAAGCGGTTGGTAAGAGGGAGCAACATAGTTAAATTTATTAATGCTTTTTTTGGTAAATAATTGATATAATGTTGCAATAAGAGTATGCCATATATTACAAAATGATACATTATGTAAATAGGGCGCAATTTTCCTTCTGCCTGATGCTAGATCCCACTTTCTCGGTAATGATTGTGAAGGAGTTCAATCCGTTTTTCTTTGAGAGGCATGGGTATTATAAGCGTGGAAAATCGGCAGGTGTGTTATTTAAATTATTTTCTCCATCTCCATACAAATTTCAGACTAATTTATACATAAAAAATAACAATTAAAAAATCAGCCCTAGAGGAGGAGATAGGCCAGCCTGCTTGCTACAAGTGATGGGAGGCAAAGATGGGAACTTGATGTTTTCCCTCAGTGTCACCTGAATGATGTTCTGAGACCTATTGTTCTGGGCAATTTGCAGCTGTGGAACTTGTGCACTCTTCTGTGTCTAATCCAAATGCTGGTTTTAATACAGTTCTGATTATCTCTGACTGCAAGCAATAGTATATTTGTGATTTTATTAAGGCAACATTGCTAATAATTGCAAACTAGGCTGTTAATTTCAAATTTGGCAGCAACTATTAACAATTTAAATCTATTTAATTTAGTACCCTCATTTGGCAAGGCACATCTCCAACCATACCTCAGCAAGACCTCTAATTATTGCAACATGAGGATCTCTTCCCTCTTTACTGTTACTGGATTGCAAAATCATCTTCACATTTACTGTCAGAAATGGGACTTGTAGTGAGTCCATTGTTTGTGTGAGCACCTTGTATATTAAAGTTTTCCTAGATGATTAGGAAAGATTACTAAATGTTTAACAAAGGTGTGAAGCATAAGTACAAAACAGCTGTTATGTGTTCTGCTAGTGAGTCGTGGTGAGTTGACCCTGTTGGGAGGCCATGGGCCTTCAAAATTCCACTCTGTCACTCCTCTCCTACAGTGGACAAGGAAGAGACAAAATAGAAGGAAAGGCTTATGGGTTAAGATAAGGAACAGGGAGAGATCATTAACACATTACTGTCCCAGGCAAAACAGATGACTTGAATAAATTAGTTTAATTTATTACCAATCAAATCAGAATAGGATAATGAGAAATAAGAACTAAATCTTAAAATATCTCCCCCCACACCCCTCATTTCTTACTAGGCTTAACTTTAATGTTTTCTCTGGTGGTCCTTCCTCACACTCTTCTCTCTAGCATTGGGTCCACCCCATGGGAGACAGTCTTCCACTAATTTCTCCAATGTGAGTCCTTCTTATGGGCAGCAGTTCTCAGTGAGTTGTTCCAGTGTGGACCCCTTCCTTGGGGTGCAGTGGTCCAGTGTGGGACCCCTGTGGGGTCACAAGTCCTGCCAGCAAACCTGCAGGTCCTGGCAGGAGCCTGCTCCAGCATGGGCTCATCTGTGGCTCCACAGATTCTGGCAGGAGCCTGCTCCAACATGGGTTTCCCACAGAGTGACAGGCTCTTTTGGGCACCCTCCTACTTCCAGCATGGGGTGCTCTATGGGCTGCAGGTGATCTCTGCACTTCCACTGACCTCCATGGGATGCAGGGCTGTATCCTGCCTCACCATTTTCTGCACCATGGGCTACAGGGCTCCAGCACCTGAAGCTCTTCCTCCCTCTCCTTCACTGATCTTGTCTGCAGGGCTCACACATATTCTGCGTATTCTGTTCTTCTCTACTGCTGAAGTCACTCTGGTTTTGTTGTTTTTTGGTCTTGTTCCCCTTCTAAAATACAGTACCATAGAGGTATATTACCACCTCACTAGACTCTCGTGATGCCATTCTTGTATTCTACTACTGTCTTGGTTTAATTTGATTTCCCAGCCAATGCACCAATAATGTAACAGTTTTGATTTCCCAAATTAAGTATACTGATTTTCTGTTGTGAGACAGAACTAGGAACAAAAGCAAGGCAGGCCTAAAACTTAAAAAGGGTATAAAAAACTTTAATAACTACAAAAAGAAAGAGGGGAAGAAAACAAATTCAGAATAAGATCTTCAGACCATTCCCTCCTCCCCTCTCCCAACTTTCATAACAACAAAACAAACATACAAAAAACTACTTCAGTCAGTTCCCAACTTAAATAGTCCTTTTCAGTTCAGAGAGAGAAGATTCCTCTTGTCAGGCCATAAGGACTTCTCCACAAGAAGGGAAAAAA